>JAOXNZ010000085.1:3926591-3939646 GCA_028566095.1 Kryptolebias brasiliensis
AAAGGCCTAACAAATAATTTTTATAACAGATGAAAGTACAGCTACACTAAGAATTAAAAAAAAGAAAAATGATGAATATGGTTTTTTTTTTTAACTAGTCAGTGGGATCTGAATGTTATTGATTTTACAAGGAAATGGGCACGTTGAAGCTGTAAAGAGTAAACTGCAAAAGGAAGACTAAGGGAAATTAAAACTAAATGATCAATACCGCAGAAGGACCCGTCACAAGTGAATATGTGAAAGAGGATATGACGACTTCAGAGTTAATGATACACTTCAATGCATTTCTTCATTTGTCTTTTGAGTGTGTGTGTGTGGGTCACACGGTTCAGGATAGTGGACTTGTCAGCGAGGCTTTGTGATTTACACAAGGCTTTTACCATAAAGTACCATGAAGAACATCAGACAAATGACAGAGACCAGGAAAGATTGATTATAGGTGAACGGGAAAAGAGTATGTCGGTGAGGGAGGAAAAGGGCACACACACACACACACACACATACACACATAGAAAAAAAGAAAAACAGAACTGAAATGAGCTGTAACTGCTGATCCCACTGGGTCAGTTTAAGCTAGAATGTGTGTCTTATTAAAAATGCATATTATTTAACACAGCGCCGTGAAGCACCTTCTCTGAGTCAGCAAGGAATGGGCCAGAATCACAAATAGATCCGACAGAAATCTGTTTAAATCCTCCATATGATAAGGATAAAACGTTAACAGTCCCACTGGGGAAAGTGGGTCATCACACCACAAACAGTAGCAGGAAGCGCAGACTCTCAAAATGTGGTTCAAAATAGAACAAATGGGGGAAAGTGGAACAAAACATCAGCGGCAAACCTTTCAGAAGAGACTTAAAAAAAAAATACTCCAAAGTCTGCACAGAGTTGCATCCATAGGTGGGTAATATGAACCTTTTTGAACAAATTTTAAAATGTGAAGAAGTTGTGCAGAACATCTTTACCTGAACTCCATCCATCTTATCTGAGACCGGGGTCATAGGGGCCACAGCTGAAGTAGAAATCCCCAAACCTCCTGCTCCACAGCTTCCTCCTCCAGAGGGACTTAGAGGTGTTCTCAGGCCAGCTGATCATCTCTTCAGCTACTTCTGGGTCATTTAGATAGTCTGCTTTAGAGTTAAATGACTAAAGTTAGACTTTTAAATTAATCTACAACAAAACTGGATGAAAGACAGCAAATCTGTGATCTTTTTTCTTTTGCATTCAAACTTCTACAAATCTGGTTTTCATTTCTTATTAAATCAACAGAGCATCACTTATTCTGGTTTTAGCTGTGCGTTTGTGCTCTTATAGTTGTGCGTTTGTGCTCTTTGGGGTCACAAAGCTCAGGTCTGTTTTGACATTTGATAGGTTTAAAGCTGGCGCACTTTAGATATATAATTCTGAAGTCTGTGTTTGCAGTATTTCTTTATTTTCAAAGGTTTATTTTCGGTGGGATTAAAATTTATTAGCTTCTAATTCCTGAAACATGACAACTTTCCATTTTTTTCAGCATAAGTGCAGTAACAAGTTAATGAAAGGCCTCATCTCTCATTTTACAACCCATCTGTCTAAGCACAACATGTATTAGCAAATTAAATGCTATCAGACCCCAATATAACACAAATTAGTTTCTAAATCTATGTAGTTCTTTGCTTTTTTTTACCTAAACTTGCAAAATGCACATTTGGACTTTTGGCCAACATATAACTAGAGGTTGACCAGCTGGGGCTTTTAATGGTCCATGCTGACACCAAGCTTTAGAAATCAGGGCAGCTGATGGCCAATTTTTAAAGCCTTTTTCTACATTTTTTCTTATTGATTGTGTTTCAAAAATGTCCTGAAGTTAAAATAACAGCTGTTCTCACTCCAGACCCCTTAACCCCAAAAAACAAATAAGGAAATTAAATAATTAGTCCAACACAACTTTTTATTTGAACTTTTTTAGAATGTTCAAGTAATCAGAATATCCATTGTCCTTTAAAAGTTTGAAAATGAACTCACTAAAGGAGATAAAGAACGTGTTCAAGCTTCTCTACAGTTCTTTTTCATTCTTCTCTTATTAATGCTGCTACTTAAATATGTTTTTTCACTTCACTGGAAACCTTCCTGAGCAAAAATGACTATTTGACTTAAAAATGAGCAGCCCCCATGTGTTTTGCCATGTTGGATCAATTAGTTGGATCATTTAGTTTGTTACCAGAAGCTGCAGATTGAATCCGTGCTGCAGAGTCAGACGATTCTCTACAGTCAGTCCTCACCTCTGCGCTGTGTCTTTGCACATCGACACGTGAATTCACCTTTGTGACTTCCTCCACTGTTTTACAGCCTCATTCCTACCTCACAAACAGAAAGATGAGGTCCCACCTTAAACAGGAGGCGCTAAAAGTGCTAAGAGCAGAGACGACGTGTTTCAGAGAGGTGACAAGAAGGGCTTTACAAAACGAGCAACATGAGGAAAAATCACATGGAATTTATACATCTGAAAGTTTTTAAACATATTAGACAAGCAAAACTAACAGCTTACTGAACACTTAAACCATTATTTTGATCACTTAAAACGTTATTTAATTGAACTGAATATCTTTGGTTTTGAAAGGTGGTTGAAAAGAAGATCAATCTCTCTAAACTCTGATGTTGAATTTATGGACAAAATGATGTGTAATGGATGGTAGAAAATAGTCAATTGCAGCAATTTAAAACTCCATCAAAGAGTCTTTTCAATTGCAGTGACAGAACAGCCAGAGTGTAATCTCTGCATGACTGAGGCTGGTATTAGAAACAGTAGACAGACAATTTACCTGAAAATCCTACAGCCTTTATCCTGCCTCCCTGCATCACAGAGTTATTGGCAATTCTTCAGTGAGAAAACAGGGATTTTTAGCTGACTCATGCCTGATTCAGTGTGCTAGTATGCTCATCGGCGACTTTATTAGGTGCACATGTTCAATTCCTTGTTAATAAAAGCTAAATCAGCCAATCACGTGGCAGCAACTCAGTTCAGGCATCTAGACATGGTGAAGGCAACTTGCTGAAGTTCAAACTGAGCATCAAAACGGGGAAGAAAAGAGACAGAAGTGACTTTAAATGCAGCATGGTTGTTGGTGCCAGACGGGCTGGTCTGAGTATTTCAAAAATTGCTGATCTTCAGGTATTTCCAAGCACAACCATCTGGGTGTACAGAGAACGGTCAGAAAAAGCCAAAAAATCCAGTGAGCAGCAGCTGTGTGGACAAAAATGTCTTGTTGAAGTCAGAGGAGAGTCACAGACTGGTTTGAGATGATGGAAAGGCAACAGTAGCTCAAATAATCACTCGTTCCTACCAAGGTCTGCAGATTACCATCTCTGAAAACACAACACGTGAAACCTTGAAGCAGATGGACTACAGCAGCAGAAGACCACACCGGGTGCCACTCCTGTCAGCTAAGAACACAAAACTGAGGCTACAGTTCACACAGACTCACCAAAATTGGACAATAAGAGGTTAGAAAAGCATTGCCTGCTCGGATGAATCTCGATTCACTGGACTCCAACGACCTCCATGGTCACCAGATTGAAATCCAATTGAGAACTTTTGATAGAAAAATCTGCAGCAACTGTGTGATGCTATCATGTCAATATGAACCCAAATCTCTGGGGAATGTTTCCAACACTGCTGAATCTATGTCACAAAGAATTAAAGCTATTCTGAAGGCAAAAGGTGGTCCAACCAGGTGCTAGGAAAGTGTACCATATACTGTATATATTTTTAAAAGATAAACTTTTTCTGATAAAAGGAGTCTGTATTTACAAGAACTTTCAGATGGATGTCATCAAACTTCGCCATTACTCTCAGAAAATTGTGGCACTTTCCTAAAACTGGTGTTCATATGACACTAAAAGCACATGATGAGAGCCTGATAATTACTGTGATCAGAACTGAGTAACGTTGTCTGGTTTGTTATGTGAGCACAGCCCATCAGAACTTTTACTTGGTTGCGGCTGTGACATGTGAGGCCTTTTGTGTGGAAAAGTTCAAGGGGTATGAATACTTCTTCAAGGCTCTGTTTAGTCCCTCCGGCTAATTCTGCATCCTCCTCAGCCAGGATCTCTTCCTAGTGGGACGTGCATGAAAAGCCTCTAAGGGAAGACGGCCAGGGGGCACCAGATGCTCAAACCACCTCAGCCGACTCGTTCAGATGTAGCTCTACTCCGAGGTCCGCCCAGATGACTGAGCTCTTCATCTGCCACCTCCATGTGGATCCGACACCTGCTGGGAGAGTCTTCAAGGTCAGGTGGAGAGCGAGCTGGGTGGCATCATGATTCCCATCATCATAAACTGGCTCTACTAACTGTGTGAGTCAGGATTCACGCTTGTTTTCCTGTCTATCGCTTGTCTGTTTGTTTGCAATCAAACTTCTTCTGCACACTTTGTTATTTTAACCACTCATATATCAAAACGTTTGTCTCAATTGGGATTAAAGTGCTTTGACTTTTAGAATTTGTAATTTTTATACTTTCTAAATTATTCAAGTTTGTTTACAAAAGTGAAATTGAAATATCTTCAGTTCCTTCTAAAACATACATCTACTTCAGCATATTTACCCTATTTTTGTCTTCTTATGCTAATTTAAGCTTTATGCTACTGATTGTTATTTTAGGCTTGTAATGCTGTTTTTGTTTTTCAATTTTAACCTGTAACTATGATTTTGCTCATTTAGGAATTTAGCTATAGTTGTGTTAATTTAGCTATTAGTTTTGTTTTTTGGCCATTACAGCTTTAACTTACATTTTTTTTGTTTGTTTGTCTTTTGCTTTTAGCTACAAGTCTGCTAATTTAAAGTTATACCCATGGTTTTATTAATTTTTGCTCATAGCTACTGTTTTGTAAATGTTAGCTTCAAGATGCTGTTTTTCTAATTTTAGCTTTTAGCTACTGTTTTGTTGGATTTAACTTTTAGTTATGGTTTCGCTGTTTTTACAGTAGGTTTTAGCTTCTGTTTTGCTTGTGGTAATTTGAATAACTCATTCTTTATCAAACTTTATTCATCACTCATGCTGCATTTTCACAGAAAATGCACTTTCTCTATTTTAATGATTTATTTACATGTTGGAATGTGGCTCTTTGTGTCCTCAGTACTCGGCTGGAACAGTTAGTTTGGGAGCTGAGCAGGTGGTTTCTGTGATTCTGAAAGTTTAGAAAGAAGAAAACATAGACAGCATTTGTTCTTTAGGAAAGCCCTGAAGGCCGGCTGAGAATAGCCAAAGGCCAACTTCAAACACAGAATCCAAAGATCCAAGCTGAATGTAAACTCTCATCCAGACGCGCCGGGACTCAGTTTTCTGTTAACACTTTGTTGTTCTTAAAGCCATCATTAACTCCTCTGGTCTGAAGAAAAAGAGAAGCTACAACTACAAATCTTCCTACAATGTGAAAGTGTTACCTCAGAGTTCATCCTTCTTCCCAGAATGCACACACACACACACACACACTGAAATACAGAAGCTGCACACACATGTATGCACCATCACCAGGCCCACATGCTTGGCTGGTCATGCGTCTCATCTCAGGCTCAGTTACAGTCTGTCAGTCACTCAAACGTGAGACAAAGCGAGCAGAAGGACTGATTGACTGTCTTGACAGACGGCTGCAGACAGTGAACGCCAAAGACCGAGTTAAACAGCATCCTGCGACTGATGTGTGACTCTTTGATAATCATTTCACTTAAGAAATGAGTCACATCCTGTAGAAACAATTTTTATTATTCTCTGAAAAAATAAAGCCATGCTGAAGAATAAAAATAACCCCAAACAAGCCGATGAGGAATCGATTTGTGAAACAACACGAACAAAGGAGAAAGGCCAGTTTAGGCAAATATACAGAAGCAACAGAAACATTTTTTACCATGTAGAGCTAACATTTCCTGCCCTTTATATGATCATTTAATCTGAATATGACCTTAATAAATCAATTAGTTATTTTGAACAAACAACAAAACCAAAAAATCCTATTTCAGTTTACCCAAACAGCTTATTTAAAGGCTTAAAACACATTATATTAAAGAATATTATTTTCTGTGTAGACTGAATGAGGTAAATAATTTTTGTCATTTAGTCTGTAGAAGTGGGTTAACAGAGCCCATTGCAAAAATATATGTTTGACTGAGCAGTCTTAAATCAGAATATTCTCATCAATAATAATATGAAACTGTTGAAGCCAATTTACACCTTTATGAAAAACATCATAATTTTTGTAATAGCATCTCAAAATCTCATTAATATGAGATCCTATCTCAAAATTTAATTTCATAATCATGAGATCTCCATATTACAACTTAGTATCTCATAATTATGACTTATTTCATAATTAGCATCTTATAATTATTACTCAACATCTTATAATTATGACTTAGCATCTCATAAAAAACACTTTTTTTGTGACAATATCTCAGAATTGACTTTTCAGGCTTCCATATAAAATTATATTTTCCCCAAAATTGATTAAGAACAATTTTAAGAAACTTGTCAAAAGGTTATTTTTTTTATACCTGTATAATACCTGATTCTCTCAAAGTTTGGCTTTACATCAGCTGCATTTAACAATAAAAAAAGAGGTAAAAAGTTTCATTGCCGTGAAGTAAACAGGACTTTAAGAGTCTGGCTACTTAGTCAGCTGACTGGCACCTCCGTGTTGTTTTTACAGGCTGATTCAACTTTTTTTGTGCTATCAGACATTCTCCTCCAGCTGTCATCTCAGTCCCCGGCGACCCCATAAATGTCAGGTCATTTCAACGTCACTTTAACATCCACTCTGGTGCAGAAGGACATTTTCTCTGGCGATCCTGTCAGCTTTATAAGGCTGTTAAAATGATCAAAGTCGCTTTTAGAAACCCTGGGAGAGAGTAAGAGATGGAAGGAGAGGGTGCAGACAAACATGCGAACATGCAGTCAGACAGGAGGTGATGGAGTATAAACACAAAGTTGGGCAGAGAGTTGAAGAACTCAAGAAGAAGTGGTTTTAGGGCTACGAGACCGCTGCAAGATGATAATCAGGAGAGGCTCTGAGTCGTCCCCTTTAGCACAAATTACACTTTGTAGTTTCCATCAAGCCAGGCTTTAAGAGTGATAACGAGCAACGAGAAACAAGATGAAACCCACAACCTTCAGCTGGTGAAGCCAAGAAGGTGACAGAGAAACCCACTCAAGGCGAACAGAATCCCTGCCAACATTTTTTTTAAATTTTGTGTTTGTGTGTCATTAATAAACCTTATTAAAGGCACAAAACAAAACTGCTGCAGAAATTAGAGCAGTGGTTCCCAAGAATCACAGGAATTCTATTTGGAACTATAGCTCAACATCTGTAATAGTCATAGCCATGTTTATGTTGGCTAAGGTTGATTAGAAGGCGGCCATCTTAAATTGGATTGACTACAAAAGTAAAGGAGATGTAGATGACCATCCAGTGATTACTTTCTGAGAGTTACACTAAAATCTGTCAACTGGTCCTCAGTTAAGTAAAATCTATTTGGGCTTTCTAAACATTTCCATGTATGAGTGAATGAAAACTAGGACTTCCTGTTTGGATCATGGTGCGTATGAATATGCTTGTGTGTTTTGCAGGTCAGGCTGTAGTTGTTTTTTCCCTCCTCTCATGGGTCTCTGAACTGCTGACTGTCCTTTTGCACATCAAGATCAGAAAAAAAACACTTCATGACAAGCAGACAACAGATTCTGTCTCCGGTCCGAAGCCACGACTTTAATTTATTTACCAATCTTTCAGAATCTCCTGAATTAATCACAGATTTAATTAAGATAGCGTCAGAAGAAACTGATAATTAAAAGATGTGTTGTCTCCACGTCTACTCTGCTTTTATTTCTGGGCTTTATGATGATCATTTTATCTGCTTCCTACAATATGTGGGAATCAACTGATGTAACTTCAAATTAAACTAACTGAACTCTCCAAGCTGAATTATTGCACCAATATACCGTATATTAAAAAAGACATTAATTGTAACTGTTTAGTGTTTTGTCTAACAGTCACATCTCATTTGGTTTTAAAGCTATAACACTTCTGCCAAAACAGCTGTAGTTCTTTTTCTTTATGGGTCATTATTTAGCATTTCCTCTCAGTAAATAAAACGGATCCACACATTTCCTGTTTTCAAAATTTCAGGTTTTGCCAGACTCAAGTTGACGGATTTTCTTTTGATTTTAGACCGTTTCTTATCTCTCTGTCTTAAGTGGAGGAGTTCAGATATCTGGGAGATGTGTTCACCAGCGATGGTGGGATGGAGCTGGAAATGAACCGGCGGATCGGGACCTCGGGCGTTGCTCTGGTCTGTTAGGGTGAAAAAGGAGCTGAGCAGAAAGGCAAAACTCTCAATTTATTGGTCTGTCATTCCAACCCTCACCTATGATCATGAGGAATAAATCATGATGAAAAAAAGAACAAAATCCTTGATATACAAGTGGCTGAAATTAACCTTTTCTGTAGGGCGGCCGGGCTCAGCCTTAGAGATGCTCGGAGTAAAATCGCTGCTCCTTTGCATCGAAAGGAGTCAGCTGAGGTGGTTCAGGCATCCTAATCAGATGCCTCCTGGGTACCTCTCTTTTAAGGCACATCTGACTGGGAGGAGACCCCGAAACCAGAACTTGGAGAAATGATATATTCTCTCTAGCCTGAGAACACCTTGGGATCCTTCAGGAGAAGCTGGAGAGAGGGATGTCAAGGTTCCCCGTCTGGAGCTGTTGCCTTTGGACCCGAGGAAGCAACGGATGGAAGAGTGTTTGTCATGTACACAGTTATAGACTAAAAACATTAAAAACACATTGTTTTTTTCTCATCATAATTACAGTTTGCTTCTTATCAGTTATATAAACCCGACCAATACATCATTCACCTCCTCAAACTCTTTGCCTTTACATTCATATTTACAACAATGTTAATTTATTACATCAAAATATTTTACTACAGTTGTATTAGTATGTTTCCATTAGTCTAATTATAAAAAATTTAACAATTTAAAAAACTTGCAATATTGACAAGAAAATAAGGAGTCAAAAGGTTCACGCTGCTTCTGTTATTATTACAATAAATCAAGTTTTAACATCAATGACAAATCTAATCACTGAAACCCAACAATCCAACTGTAGCTCATTAATCTTGAAGCAATCGGTGCTCCAGTGGCTCCTACATCACAAACATATCCTGTAAATCCAAGTCCAGGATATCAATAAAACAAACTCTCTCTTTTGTCTGTTTTTAGGTTCGAGCCCCAGCTGGACTCCCCCATGTGCTTCCTCTCGTTTGTTTCTCTCTGTAATCCTTTCCTCAGCTGCTGAAGCCAATAAATGTTGCTGTCAGGGAGAAAGAGCAGGCAGGAGGGTGAAAACTCGCAGAAAATGCCTCCTTATAAGCCCAAACCGCTTTCGAAGTTTTCGGTTGCAAACACGACGAGGACAGTTTGAGGCGGCAACAGAATCACCAGCAGCATTTTCAGCGAGACGATCAGCCATGAAAGTAAACATCAGCAAAGAGCAAGCATCAGCCGAATGTGCGTAAACAAAGCCCCGGCAAAAATCTCTTCAGTGAATTATGAATTAATATGAATTATAGCCCTGCAGGACTGCGGCGTCTGCTCATTAATCAGTGAGTTTTCAGAGGGAGAGGGAGGGAAATACACCCGATTCCTGAATTAACTAAATGAACAGGTAAGCACAAAACAAATAACGGATGCAGTGACAGATCCAAGCACATAAAGGAGATTTAAAATCCATCAAAGACCTCCATTAAGCTTCTGGGTCATTTTGACTTTTATGGTGACCAAACAAAAATCTTTCATTATGGATATTAATTTCCAGAAGCTGTAGTTTTTGCTAAAAACAATTAAAAGCCTAACATTCCTCGCTCGCTGCATTTCATGCCAGAGTTTTAGACAGAAACAAACAATTACAACAGAACAAACAAATCCAAATACCTAGCTTTCCTTTAAGGAATGCATATCGCCCGCCATCTTTCAGGCCAAAGTTTAAAACAAAAACTTTCAAAAAGTGACAGTTATGTTTGTTTTGATTAAGTCTTAAAAAACAAATAATTTACACACAATCTCACACATTAAGGTAAGCTCTTATAAGATCTGTCGGTGCTTGTAGGATCAAGTAGTAGCTCAATATCTGTAAAAATTCAAATTTTTAGCTATTTTCTGTGGTTTTTGTCTTTTAGGTTGATTAGCTGTGGAGGCTGTCTTGAATCAGATTGACTCAAAAGGTGAATGCGTATTAGATGCACCTCCACTGATTAGTTTTTCAGAGTAAAAATTTGAGATATTTTGCTAAAGGTAGAGACAAACGAACACACACGCAGATACAGGCCAAAACATTTAGCTTCTTCTCTTTTTAGCAGTGAATATTATAGGCAAGAGCATCTTACTGGAAAAAAAAAACCTCCTACATTTGATGAAAATACCTGAAATTGTAAATGGTGTGTTCACAGGGAGAACAGTTATTTTTTTAAATATGGTTTGATTTCCAAAGTCCAGACTTAACTCTGTTAAATCTTTAGAGACTCTGTTGACTCTCCCATCATGAAACCAACATTTGCATGAAATTAAAGTTGACATTTTGCTTACCAAAGACAAATGTGGTCTAACTTATTGTAGAGAACGTGTCTGATGTTTCTTTATCTGCAAAGTGTTCGTCTCTCATCCAAAAGACCCATCTGTTCAAATACAGTACTTGATTTTTCTTGTGGTTCTGAAAACAATCTAAACTGAAAATCATTTTGATTCTGGCCTCCAGCAGTTCCCAGAATGCATGTTTGTTTTGTTTGTCCAATAAAGCAGAATTGGCCACAACAACTATTTTACAAAAAGCATTTGCTGCTTTAAACACAGGCGCTCTGTTCCGCGAGTTCTGAGTCTTTGCTGCTTTGACAGAAACTGACAGAATTCCTTGTAGCTCGTCTCTTCTGGAGAGTCTGAGCTCCTGAGTGCTTTTCCATTACTGATAACTTTGGGTAAATATCCTAAAATAGACCCTGTGAGAACCAAGGGAGACAGGCAGCAATGATGCAAACTCTGGGAGCCCAGTTTGACCAGAAGTCTTTGTGATCTTCCATCATTAACTGAACACAAATCACAAAGTCAGAACAAAAATAAACGTTTGAAACAGTTTGAAAATAGATAGATAGATGGATGGATGGCAGGATATATTTTGAGATGAGTTTGGGGTCACGCAGAGTCTCCACAGGTGTCTTTAAGTCCTGAGAACGACCTGAACCTGAACCAGTGAGGAAGAACCTTCTCCGGTCTTGTTTTTTTTAATATTTTGTGCTGTAGAACCAGACTCTGCAGGAAGGAACCTGTTTGATGGGAGCTGAATGGTGACAGGTGTGACATGGTGTGAACGTTAAGGATCGGACAAGGACAGGAAATGACCAGCAAGGTCAGGAAGTGATGAACTGACAACAGGAAGAACTCATTCAGGCTGAATGAGGAACAGGTTTTATTAATGCTGATTCAGCTTCTGAACGCTATTGTTTTCCTGTTTTGTTTTTTTGCAATCTAACTAGTTCTGTGTACTTAATGTTACTTTAGCCATTCGTATATCAAAATGTTCAACTCAGTCAGGAGATAGGAAATACTTTTTAAAATATTTAACTTTATTTACTAATATGTCCCCATATAAATATATTGAGATTCCTTCATTTTCTTCAACACATTGTTCTTTTTTATTTTTGGCTTTCAGTGCGTGCTTTGTTCCTTTTATCTGTTATTTACCTACTTTTTACTTTCAGATAGCCTTTTCCTAGTCTTAGCTACTGTTCTGCTACTTTCAGCTTTTAGCTAGGCTACTTTCAGTTTTAAATTAGCTTTTGCTATTTTTAGCTTCTAGCTAGTGTTCTGCTTATTTTGCTTCTAATGTTTTGCTACATTTATTTTGTTACTTTTGGCATTTTGCTAGCATTTTGCTGTGTTTAGCTTCTAGCTAGCTTTATGCTTCTTTTAGCTTTTATTTAAAATTTTGCTGCTTGTAGCTTTTAGCTAATGTTGTTCATCCTTAAGCAAGTTTTCTGCTTCTTTTAGTTTTAACAGCTGAATTTCAACTTCTTCAGCAAATTTCAGTGAAGTCGTTCAGTGCAGCTTTCACACTGCAGTTCACAGTAAATGTAATTTCTCTAGTTGTAGCTGTAATCTTATGTTCAGTTGGTGTCTAAATTATGTTTCTCCCATCTGCACTCACAAAATAAGCCTAACTTTAAACAAATCACATCCATAGATATAGAAATAATTTCTGGAAAGTGTCAGGATTTGGTTATCTTTCTTTTTTTGTATTAGGTTTATTGTTTCTTTAATTGTGTTATTTGGTTGTTCCTGTGTTTAGTTTTATGTTAGTTGGTGTTTTGCTCCCTGTGCCCTCTGTGTTTTCCTCTGCTCATTACTTGTCAACCTGCCTCAACCACCCACACCTGTCCCTTGTTTATAGTCACCTGTGTTCACTTTCAAATCACCGTCTGTCTTTAAAACCAGTTCATCCTCTTCACTTCCCCACTGGTTCATTGGCCCGGTCCGGCCTTGTTCCGCCCTTGTTCCGCCCTTGTTCCGCCCTTGTTCCGCCCTTGTTCCGCCCTTGTTCCGCCCTTGTTCCGGCCTTGTTCCGCCCTTGTTCCGGCCTTGTTCCGCCCTTGTTCCGCCCTTGTTTCGCCCTTGTTTCGCCCTTGTTCCGCCCTTGTTCCGCCCTTGTTCCGCCCTTGTTCCGGCCTTGTTCCGCCCTTGTTCCGGCCTTGTTTCGCCCTTGTTTCGCCCTTGTTTCGCCCTTGTTTCGCCCTTGTTTCGCCCTTGTTCCGCCCTTGTTTCGCCCTTGTTCCGCCCTTGTTCCGCCCTTGTTCCGCCCTTGTTCCGCCCTTGTTTCGCCCTTGTTCCGCCCTTGTTCCACCCTTGTTCCACCCTTGTTCCACCCTTGTTTCACCCTTGTGTGCTTCAAATGGGCGTTCATGCAGAAGGGTTTGAGTGCGTAGTGTGTCCCAATTCTCCGGAGTGGTCTTTCGCCCCGCCCCCTTTGCGTCCTACATCCGC
>JAOXNZ010000085.1:4030103-4048226 GCA_028566095.1 Kryptolebias brasiliensis
GAAAGCTCCTCGGATGAGAAGCGAAACGTCTTCAACTACAAATTGAAGTCCAGTTGTTTTTGTTTTTAACCTTTTTTAGATTAACTTTCTGTTAACTAAATAAAAAAACAAAATTAAAAAATCAGATATTTTAAAAAAGTTCCATGAAGGAAGAACAGAATGAGAAGTTTCACACTTAACCTTAATGGCTAAAATTGGGTTTCATGTTCAGTAAGTTTTTTTTAAACCAGAGGTCAGAGCACCAAACTGAAAAGACCGAACAGGAAGCAGTAAGGAAAGTAATGCTTTTGTTGTGAAAAGTACAGGGAGTGGTTGAGGTGAGTATCTGTGGAAGTGGAACAAAAGGTGAGTTTTTGTGTGCAGGTAGAAGTTAGCAGTTGAGTTGACTTTTCTCTTTTTGGAACAGGAGGCTTGTTAAATGGAGGCTGGAGTTGAAGGCACATGCATAAAGATAAGTCATAATTACTTTCAGGAACACAAGGAGGAGTCTGCGAGGAGACACAGGTAAGAACTTTAGAATAAATTTCATGAGGAGATACACAGAGAGTGTAATGTTGAAGTGGGTCAGGTCATCGTCTGATGTTTAACGATCCAACAAAGAAAGATGATTTAACTCAGCCTTAAGTATGGTTTGCCATAATCAGCTGTCATTGCATGGAGTGCAGGTAGAACCGGCACCACCCAGTAACCGCCCTCTCCAGCTCACCCTGAAAAGCAATAATTATGGAGAAAACAGCAGAGAACTCAGAACTGTGACAATCAGATCTCACAGAAACAAACAAAGAGATGAAGAAAGAGACAAAGAAAAACAATAAAGACAGATCCATTGTTGAAGTAGTTGCTTGCTGACATTGCAATAGTGGGTACATGTGAAGTAGGCCATTAGGTTATTTATTTGCTTAAAATGTCAGAATCTTGAGTTCAAAATAAATACCCAAGTACTGTGTTTTTAAAAAAAAACGTTTTTTTCACCTCAAAAACACTATTTGAATGTGGATAAGCGGTACAAACACGATAGAAAATGTCAGTTTTGAAAAGTATCTATGTTAGTGTAGATAAGGCCTCAGTGAATTGCAAACCTATTTATTCAAAACTAACAATGTATTTTGCTGTTGCTAAGAAAAAATAAAACATTTAGTAGCTCTCAAAGCACATAAATTGTCTATTTGTCTGTGGAAACATTTTTTACAGCATGACAGAGTATATTTGAGATCATAGAATAAATGTTGAACTATATTAACAAGATTTTTAAAATGCACTTGGTGTCTTGTTTTTCTAGTTTTTCAATAGCCTATATGCAGAAATCTCAGTTTAGTGTAACAAGCTTATCCTGGTTCTCATTTCACAAGACTTTTTTTCTGATACCTTCACAAGTCAGCACTGTTGCACCAGATAAAACACTGTTTTTTGCATACATCCAGTAATTGAGTTATACAGAGAATGGGAAGTTTCATGTTTATGAGGCACTGCAGGTAGGTATTCCTGCAATTCTTGGCTCTGCTCTAATAGTGTACGTAACGTCTATAAGAGTGTAACCTGGAGCTCTCCCAACATCTTGGAAACAAATCAGTCCTAAAAGATCAGTTAAGGCACAAACAGCATCTTGAGACAGATCTACAAAATGAGCAAACAAGCACAAGACATGTGACTTATAAAAGTCCAAATCCAAACTGGAATAGTCTTCAAAAAGCCTTTGGATCATTCTCTGCATAAATTATCTCAATCAAATGTGCCTGTAAGTGACATTTTGTTACAATGTGTAGACAGAGAAAATCATATAAACTGAGTAAAAAATAGACATTAAAACAAAAATCTTGAGTGGTGTAGGCAGAGGCTAAAATTTGACACACATGTACAGATAACTACCAAAGCTAGAAAACTTTTGAATACGTTTTGAAGTGTGTCAATGCAGCTACTGGCCAAAATAAAAACAACAAACAAATAAAACAAAACAAAACAAACAAAAGAAAAAACAGCAGAGAGAAGTACGTCCATGCTTAGGCAATGATAACCTGAACTATGGGTCTGTAATGATCATGCCTGGTTTCTCTGTGTTTGCCAAGTCATGCTGCTAATCACCTTTATCCAGTTCGCCTGTGTCTCCTTCCTGATTACTGCTCCTGCACCTTCTCCCATCCCTTTATATTCTCCTCGTCCTCAACACCTCCAGTACCAGATGATCGAACGCGCTATGGAAGTAGTTTTCCAGCAATCTCTAACTGAACCTCTGTACCACGACCACACGCTTGTTCCATGGATTCTCCCTTGTGCCTTGCCCTTGTCTGACTCTCGCTGGCTGACATATCTGGACCTCGACCCCTGCCTGTACCATGGACTCTCGCTCTCTGCCTCCACGGTAACGACCATTGCCTGTCTGACTCCGTTTCTGGATTTACACCTGTGACTTACCTGGTGAGATCGCTGATTCTACCCACTGGCCCAGTACTCCTCTTGGCCACAACACCCCAGCTGGCCTGCACCGCTCTACAGCTCTCGGCAATCCAGGTTAGTGCCTCCTCCATCGTAAATCCCAATTTTCTGTGCTTTGTTTGGGTCACTGAACTCCACTCTCTCTCCCCAGAGTCGCTGCCAGCATTCCTGCTGTTGAGCATAACTATCGCTCAGTTGTTTAATAAAGTTACGTTAACTTTTCACTCCTGTGTCGTGGTTAAATTACCATGACCTCAAAGAGGTTTTCAATAAACACTGTGCCACCTCTTTGCCCCCTCACCGACCCTATGATTGTGCCATTGACCTTCTCCCCAGCATTTGTCCTCCCAAGGGTCGTTTTTACCCTCTGTCCGGACCTGAGGACCAGGCCATGCATGACTACATTGGGGAGGCACTCCATGCAGGGATCATCTGCCCCTCTTTGTCACCTGCTGGGGCGAGTTTCTTCTTCGTCTGTAAGAAGGATGGTTCACTTCACCCCTGTATTGACTACCGTGGTTTGAATGACATCTCTATAAAGAATCGCTACCCTCTTCTTCAAATGAACACCGCTTTTGAGCATATCCAAGGGTCAACTATTTTCACCAAACTGGACCTGAGAAAAGCCTACCATCTGGTGCGTATTCGTGAGGGGGACGAACGGAAGATGGCCTTTAACACTCCTACGGGACATTACAAAACCTGGAAATGCATTTTGGGTTAACAAATGCTCCTGCCATCTTCCAGGCTCTGGTAAACGATGTCCTCAGAGACATGATTGCACAGTTTGTTTTTGTTTACCTGGATGACGGATACCCACTGGCCCAGTACTCCTCTTGGCCACAACACCCCAGCTGGCCTGCACCGCTCTACAGCTCTCGGCAATCCAGGTTAGTGCCTCCGCCGTCGTAAATCCCAACTTCGTGTGCTTTGTTTGGGTCACTGAACTCCACTCTCTCTCCCCAGAGCTGCTGCCGGCATTCCTGCTGTTGAGCATAACTATCTTTCAGTTGTTTAATAAAGTTATGTTAACTTTTTACTCCTGTGTCGTGGCTGAATTACCAGGTCCCACTAGCGGATCTCGTCACCTACACCTCTATTCATATCCTTATCCACTGTGCTGGGAAGCATCAGTCCTAACTAATGTACTGTTGTGCTGGAAGTAAATGAAGACAAAAGAGCCCAAAATGATGAATGAATCTAAAGAGAGAAAGATGAGAACATCTTTCCCCATTTTGAAGATATGCCTTTCCTCACTTTCCCAAAACTTTTTAGTTTTGCATTTTTTATTTTTTGGCTCCTATCAAAACAATTTTGAAGGGTGCACAACATATGCTGTGTTGATATTCTCATCAGGACTTCTCTCGATTGTTTTATTTATTCTGCAAAAAACACTTAGTGACAAATATGCTTTGTCCCAGTTTTTCCCTCATTACCCATTTGTGACTCCACTTCCGTTATGTTCACTCCTTCCGGGCGACACCAGTTGCTTGAGCATGAATTCAGATAATCTGCAAGTGGATTACTTGTCATAGAACTCAAGTTTGCACCTGAAGTGTGGGAACCTAGTATTTTAATGAGAAATTTTACTTTAAGAATATATTGGACTCCCTCTTGCCCTTATGTTCTGTATATATTAGCTGTTATTCTTTACAGTTCTTAGCTAGCATAATTAGTTGTATTCTTTCTAACATGGCTGCAATGATCACATGCACTCTGGCACTGTCTTTAACTGAACAGAATTAAAAAACAAACAAACAAAAAAAGCTAACACTGTATAAAAGCTGTTTGAAAAACTACCACAGCTTTTAATTATTAAAGGCCGAGCATTATTGCCTCCCACCTTTTGTGCCAGATTTTTGGATGAGGATCATCTTAGGTTTAGAAATTATGGGATTGTAGTTATTTTGGTCAAACACAGAAAAAATACATGACATGCAGTCTTATGCAATATCACAAGATGTCACTCTCAGAGTGTGTGTTTTGAATGACTCGGCTACTAACACATCAACTTTTAGCTCAATATCTGTAAAACTAACTGTGTTACAGCCATTTTGTGTTGGGCAGTGTTGATTAGCTAGGGTGACCACTGTCTTGATTCTAATTAATTACAAAAGTTAATCAGTTGTAGATGTTTATCCAATGATTACTTTCTGCACGTTTCATTAAAATTCATCCAGTGGTTCATGACATATTTGCTAACAGATGCATACATGAGCATAAACAGACTTACATAAGATTGTAAGACACATCTGAAAGTTTGAGTCAACCTCTGGTGGTGCATTCAAAATCTAAGCATATGTCCAGGCTATAGATTATTTTCTTGAACAGTTCCCTAATGCTACATGTAATGACAAAATCTACCTGTTCAGAATCACATCCAACCATGGCGTAAGTTTATCTGACATCAGATAAGTTTGATCAAAAGTGACAACACCTTCCTCTGCAAGGTATTGGAGGAGGAGATTCAGAACTATGCATCACATTCCGGCTTAGCACTTGTGATGATCATCACACAAGGTTGAAAGGAACACCCCCAGACATACTATTCCTGCCTGTATTGTGTGTATTTCAGTTCAAAAAATGAACTACAAGTATACACCACTTGAAAATGACAATGTTTTGACCCTAGATGTAAACATTTCTTGAAACTTGAGAGAACCACCAAGGTCGAATATCAGAGCGCCAATGCACCTGTGACATGTCCTAATACAGCCTATACAAAGCCCCCCTCCAAAACAAAAAACAAAAACAAAAAAATGTAATGCTACCTCAGGGGGATAAGTGCTCATCCAATTGCAAGACACAATATGGAACCCATAGGAACCCAAGAGACCAAAACTATCAATCATAACACAACCATGCCAGCTGCAACAAACCAAAGTTTTCTTCCAAATGCAGGAAGATCGAAAACAATTGGAAAGCCACACAAGTTCTTCAAAAGTCTGAAGAGGAGAGTTCTTCTCCTCTCAACCAGTGACATAATGATGCATTCAGACGCGCATTGAAACCCATTTAAAAAAAGAAGGATAAGCTCAAGACTGAACTTCTTTAGGTCAACCTTACAACATCAGAACCAGTTTCTCAGGATCCACATAACACTCAGTTAACAAGTGCACCTGAAAAACCAAGTCCTTTTGCAGACACAAGAGCTGACTATTCTCCAACCACTGAGGTGGAGAACACGGAGGCTCTGCCAACAGACCCACCTCCAGAAACTGAGAACTCGATCCAACGAAGTACAGTTTTGGTTATAGATAAGGATCCAGAGGACCACCCCTTAGCTGAGGAGACCTCTGAGATCCAAATTGAATTCTCAGTTCTACAACTTCTGTGCTACCTCACTGGAAAAACATACATACATATTGAACAGATTTAGTTAGGTTACAAAACAGCACAGTGTTTGAAAATGACTCAAAAAGGTGTACATCACTAGTGTTTATCAACAAAATAGTTAGAATCTATTAAATCAAATGCACCATTTAAAGTGAAAATATGGCTCGTAGGCAAAGTTTTATTATATATATATATATGAATTATAATTAATGTGATTTTCATGAGCATAAAATCTAAAATAAACTTGATAAACAGAACCATTTTTTCATGTAAATCTTGTTTGTAACGGTGCTTTGAAGCTAAATGAAGCTGCTCTCTTTGCTTCAAACACAAAGTGACTTCCTGTGTTTGAGTTAACTTGATTAAAAAGTCTGAGAGGACAGCACAGGCAGATTAGTAACCATGGATGCAGCGTCAGTTCAAAGGGAAGGGAATGATGGGATGTTGACTTGTGCACCACGTTTAACATGATTTGGGGGTGAATGTTAAAAATCCTGGACTTCAGTGCAGATATAATTTAAAACTGTTTGATAATAAAACAGGTTCAATAATAAGCAGGAAACATATAATAAAGTAAAAAGTAAAGTAGTATTCCTTGAATGAATGCATATAGCCCGGCGCCTTGCTTGCCAAAGTTTTGAACAGATCTGTTAGCGCTCAGAGTTGGTGATGGGGTTGACTCTCAGCTACTACCACACTAAATTTTGGCTCAGTAGCTATAAAACTGACCAAGTTGGGCCTATTTTTGTATTCACAAAAGGTAGATTAGCTTCAGTTAGATTCAGTTTTGGATGTACAGTGTAGGCAGTGCTTATTTTCTGAGAGTTTCATTAAAATCCATCTTGTGGTTCATGAGATATTTTGCTAACAGACAGAAACAGGCAATTACATTACATTTTTCAGCAGCGGCCGATAATATAATCTGATGTCCTCCAATGGATATAAAAGTTAAACTGTTCCTGTTGAATGTGGATGCACAGGTAACAGTAACACACACTTTTCAGATCTCATTTCCTGGTGATTCCTCTACACTGTTTGATTTTTAGTTTCTGCTTGCCAGATTCTAATCACAAGGAGCAATAATACAAAGGATGAGACCTTCAAGAAGCTGATGCATCATCAATTGTTGCACATTTCTTTTACATAAAAAACAAGCATATGTTTTTGCAGGAGTTCAACTTAACAGTCATAATTCTTTATTCAAAGCGTGCCCCTAAAAGTTTCAGTTTGTAGGTGCAGATAAGTCAGCCACTTCACCTTTTTACATCACAAAAAGAATTAAGGTGGTATCTCACTGGGTTGGGACTGCTGGAGACTGGATGGGGACTCAAAATTGTGGAAAGAAAAGGCAGATTTTTTTCATCCAGTATTACTGAATCCTGAGTGTTTGTGACCCAACCACCAACAAGCTGTGCAGCTATGTTTTAAATGGCCAGTTTTTTTTTAAATCACAGGTATTTTCATGCCCATTATGGTGTTAAAATACAGCTCTAGTCCTTCTGAGACATTATGACCACCTCATGAATTAAAAAAAGTGAGTGGTGCACTTTTAAATTAGTGTGATATCAAGTGTTCATGCTATTTTCTGATGTATGGTCAGAAGATGTAGCATAGTTTTAACACTTAAACAACTTCAGCTTAGTTGCTGAGTTGGACTGAACCAACTCAAAGCTGAGGGAGGGGATGTAGAACGTGGCAATTATTTTAACAATATTCATGTTTTTAGTGTGTAACTAAGAAAGTTTTGTTTTATTGTTAGGAGTGATAACATGTTTTTAAGCTATAAAATGAGGGGGGAGTAGCTGCCCCACTTGCTCCATTGACCCGCTCCCTGCGTGTGTGTTTTGTGGTTCCATGTGTGGTTGCATGTGTGCTGTACACATGACATTGTTCCCAAACAGGTCCTTTTTTCTGCTCATTTTGTTCTGGGACAGAAAGAGCCAGGAGCCTTTGTGCTGGTAAAACTTGCTGGTTGAAATCAGAATATGTAAATTGGCAGTTTTCGTTGAACTGCATCGTAACGAGTCAGGGAAGAATTATAGCTCTCCCAAGGCAAACTTCTGTTTGTTTGTTTGTGTGTGTGGTGGTCACCATGAAGCAAAAAGACATGTTTCCAGATCTTTTATTCCTCCAGTTGAAGGAGCGTCACATGAAAACACATGCAGGCAGAAACAAGCCGAACAATGATTTGTTGTTTTGCTCTTTTAAAAAAATATTCTGCTTTTCAGCTGTGATGGAAATTCAATGGGAAGGATTCTAAAATAAAGGAAAAGACAAAGCCTTTTGTAAGCACTTCAATTGTTTTTTTGACAATGTTTGTAAAACAGACTGGTTCTAACTTCATGTCATCTATGTGATATAGTGGATAAGATGCAGTTTGTCTAAATATTGCCCAAAGGCTCAAGGCGGCCAATGTTTTGGGCATTTTTTAGCAAAAAATCTTAACCTCTAGATTCACTAGATGAATTTTATTGAAACTTATAGATAGTAATCATTGTATGTACATCTCCAACTGGAGTCAACTTGTTTCAAGATCACCACCACATCTAATCAACATTAGCAAACACAAACATGTCTCCAACTCAGTCAGTTTTACAGATATTAAGCTAAAACTTAGTGCAGTGGTAGCTGAGACTGATTTAAAACACATACTCCGAGCACTAACCGATCACGTGAGATTTGCTTTTAAAACTTTGGCATAAACTAGAGCTGACTCTGACTGTCTGATAGCAAAATATGTCATGAATCAGTGCACGAATTTTAATAAAAATGTTCAGAAAGTAATCACCGAGTGTATATCTACACAATTCAAGATGGCCGGCACAGGCAACTGACGTTAGCCAACACAAAAATGGTTTTCACTCAGCCATTTTTACAGTTAGAGGTAAAATTAGGTGCGGTAGTAGCTGAGCATCATTCCCAACACATACTCAGAGTACTAACAGAACGAGTGACATCTTTGTTAAAAACTTTGGCAATAACTGTTGGCCTGTCTGTCTGTTAGCAAAATATCTCATTACGCTACAAACACATTACTGTTTGTCTTTTATGGTGGCAGGCAATAATGAAAATCTTGCTTTTCTTAAGATATATCTTTTTTTACATGATTCTACCCTGAAAATACTGGAGAGTTTTGTCAACAAGAGAAAACTAAAAGAGGAGAACATGACAGTGTGAGAATAGAGTCAGCACTATCTGCTTTTAATGTCCCATTGGTTGACTGTTAACAGCTGAACCTCTGTTAGCTCATGTGAGACTGTGGCACAAAGTCTTCTCCCAGTTCTCCACCGTTACAAATGAGAAAAAGCTTCTTGGGTTTTATGTTATGCTGAAATCATGCTGCATGGCTACGGCTCGATTTCCAGCCAGATATTTTGAAACCAGATCCTGAGCGTTGCACAGTGACAACATCCCTTCGGCTTAAGCAGTGTGAGAAAGAAACATTCAGTGGTTAAAAGAGACTTACTTAGGAAGTGAGGGGAAACAGATAATTCCCTTCACATGTGTTCTTCTGCACACTGATGCCCTTACTGGACTGATATCACACACACTGTGTTTCTGTCTCCGTGGAGAAAGTGTGTGTTTTTGTGATTTTGTGACTGAGCAGAGGCCAAGAAAGGCCAACATGACCTCAGACAGAGAGAAAAGTGCCACAAACCCACCCCGTTTCAAGCAAACCATCTCCATTACTGCTCGTTATGTGTGTTAGGGTTATTCCTAATGATCTGAAAAACTAAATAAGTGCAATCTGTCCACTTAACAGGTCGCCTAACTGCTATATGATGAAGAGTCAGCAGCAGTGTTTTTCTTTTTCTGAGGAACTTGCACACAAAAATAATTTGTCAAGAGCTGAACAATAGAAAATGAGAAGCAGACTGAAAAAGACAAAAGGAAGAAAGATAAAACGATAAAAATTAAATAAAATCAAACCCAGTTTCACAACTAATTTTCTTGTTTTGGACCTTTTATTTTCAACATTATTAAACCACAGAGCCCCGTCTTTAACCCATTTTAGCCCAAGTTTATGAGCAGAAATGTTTGCCTTAGTTTGCAGTAAAATTTCTCATAGTTAAATAGATTTTTTTTAGCAAGGACAAACAAAATCTCTCATCTCCATCCATTCATTTTGTTAACCAGCTTTTTTCTGTGCCCATCTCCAGTTGCTAGTCCATCACAGGGCAATTCATCGCTGCAACTCCCAACTTAAGCAGAATAAGGCTCGTGTTTTAGCTGCTTCTCCTCCACATTGAAAGAGTCAGCTGAGATGGTTTAGGCATCTGCTTAGGATGCCTCCTGTAGTTTTTGTTTTAAGTTTTAAAAACAAAACTCACTTTAGTGCTTGGTCCACCATTCATTGAGGAAATGCATATCGCCTGCTGAAGCTTTAACCTAAAAATCATCTGTCTAATTGAAAAATGACAGTTATAGCCTTCTTGGTCAGATCTGAAAATCTTCAATATTCGTGTAATATCATGAGATCTTATGTAATTTGTTAGCATTTGGTTGGTGTTGGGGGATCAGTCTCAGCTACTACCACACCATATTTTAGCCCAATATCTTTAAAACTGACTGAGTTGTAACTATTTTTGTATTGCCTAATGTTGTCTATGTTAACTATGGTGTGCAGCTTGAATTTGCGTGACTTCAAAGGTTAATCAGTGGTAGATGTACATCTAGTGATTACTTTGAGAGTTTCAATAAAATCCAGTCATACTGATTTAAAAAAAAAAAAAAAAAAAAACTTTAAGTCTGCAAATATATTTCTTGTTAAGTCGTTAACCCTCATGTCTGAGGGTCACCTCAATAATCAGTGACAGTCTGTAAGTTCAGGCAAAGCTTATAAAAAAAAGCCTGTAAAATAAGACACGCTTCTGAAAAATTCATTTTGAACTTCTTGTAAAGTCATTGTGTCTCTATTCCAGCCCACACCTATTCTTTTCTATTTCTCAGAGAACACACACAGACAGTAGCATGATAGCAACATTCAAAACACATTAGTCTTAAATTCACAGCTTCATGGTGTTTCAGATCTCCTGTGGAGACTCAGAAACTGGAGTCAGTTTATCCATTTATGTATCAAATGTTGGGAGAGCAGGCCAGCTCAACAGCTGGGCTTCACTGTGTAACGTCAATGGATCCCAGATTATCTGTTCGTGTACGTTTACAGCTCATCTGTGCTGCTGTTTGCACTCAGGGGAGACCAGCAGGCACATTTACTAAACAAATAAACCCAGACTGTGCAGCATCTGACCAAAACTACAGTCATTTATATCTTACAACTATTCTGTTGGTTCAGACTTTTGAAGGGATGTTCTTTCTAATAATTATCATTAGTACCTGATCAGCCATAACATCAGTCATATAGCACACAGTATGAAGAAAGAGGCAAAAGTCTTTGTTCACGCTAAGTTAAAGGTTAGCTGAAATAGTTCCATTTTTTTTTTTTTTTTAATCTTTCAGACTTTAAAACAACTCTTAAAAATGACATGCTGGTGTTAAAGAGCTAATATTAAATCTCTACACATTTGCATGTTTAGTTTGTCACTGTTTTCTACCTACCAAACATCTGTATTACAAGACACGAAGATAACCGAACAGCTCGTGAAAAGTGACAATAAACCAGTGAGGAAGATGACCAGATCTTAAAGGCTGGGGACAATGATGAAGTGGAAACAGGTGACTGATTAGAAATACAGGACAGGTGTGGGTGGTTGAGGCAGACTGACAAAAAATGAGCAGAGGAAAAGTGAATGATGACAGGAACACAAAGGACACAGGGAGCAAAAACTATACAGTCTACAACAACAAAACTAAACATAAGGACAACCAAATAACAGAATAAAATAAGCAATAAACCCAATACAAAAATCCTGACAGAAATATGATAATCTGTCCCTCTTTTGGCTAGTCATTAGCTTAGCCTAGACAAACACTTTTGTCTCTTTCTCCAAACTGGATGATCTGTGACTGATGTCACGGCTGATAAGGTAACTACTGATAACTATCCAGCAGAACATCACTTCAAAGTTGACTGGGGCGGCAGTGGCTCAGGAGGTAGGGGCTCGCCCTGTAACCAGAGGGTCCGTCTTAGCCGTTGTGTCCTTGGGCAAGACACTTCACCTACCTTGCCTGGTGGTGGTCAGAGGGCTCGGTGGCACCGGTGTCAGCCTGCCCCAGGGCTGTGTCACCACCATCAGTGTGTGAATGTGTGGATGAATGGGTGAATGACTGACTGTAGTGTAAAGCACTTTGGGGTCCTTGGACTAGATAAAGCGCTATACAAGTGTAACCCATTTGACTGGACTATCCCTTTAATGTGGTAACAGAGAAGTTGTTATTTTTAAATAAGCATATTTCAAGTGAAGCCTGTTCCATATTTTGTTGTCAGAATGTGGCGACAGACAGATTAGTGTCTTTTGTATACAACTATTTTGCTGACTTAAATCTTGAAGCAGTTTGAGGCATCACAACAACATTTTTTGACATCCATTATGGTAACTTGGTTGATTTCTGCAACATAAAACAAACAGAAAAGAAAACTCCAAATTATCACAAAATCTTTCCTATGACGCCTTTTTTGAGTCACAGCATTTAACAAAATGTTTCACTGCTGTGTTTTGTACAAAATAAATCAGAGATTTAATTAAAGGCCTAGCATTTCTTGAAGTAATGCATATCACCCACTGCTTTTTTTTAAGTTTTAAACTAAAATCATCTTCTGCTGATATAAACCTTGTAAATGACATTATGCACGATCTTATGCGTTATTGCAATATCTCAATGTGTCACCCCCAGAGTATGTGTTGAGAATGACCCTCAGCTCCTACCACACCAAACTTAGCTCAATATTTGTAAAACTGACTGAGTCATGGGCATTTTTAGGTTAGCTAAGGCCAGACTTTAATTTGGTTGACACCAACTGGTAATGAGTTGTAAATGTACATCCAATGATTACTTTCTCAGAGTTTCGCTAAATTCTATCCAGGCAGGCAGCAATATGCATTTCTTCCAGGCATGCAAGGTCTTTAATTTGTTACGCACTTATGAAGCTAGAATGTCCACAATGAGACATTCGAGCCCAGACAGCTTCACACTGAGCTGTGTTACAAAACTCGTGAAAATATTTAGGTCTTGATTTGAAATAACAATACTTTCAGCACAAGCTCACAATCAAAATCAGTGCAGGCGACTGAATCAACATCTGCTCAGCATTACAGAGCTGGCTCGCTCCGTGCTGACAGTTCTGATTGATACTAAATGAAACTTGATTTGGGGACTTTTGCTGCTCTGAATCAATACCCTCAGAACAAACCACTCACTCTTTTCTGTTCTTTTCTCCGTCCCTCCCCAGTGTCTCGTTCCCAGGTCTCCCCACATCGTCAGGAGGTGCTGATGGAGAACTTGACTCGGACGTCGGAACACTCTAATCTGCTCCAGCAGACCCTGGGCGAGGCGTCCACTCAGGCCGACCTGCTGGAAAACATCTGGAAACTGGAAAACATGTTTCAGAATCACAGCAACTGGCTGCAGATGCTTGAGATCCTCATCAAGGTACTGCACAGGATCTGAAATCATGGGATCTTTGTTGGGGTCTCTTTTTTGGACTTATTGTGTGGGTGGTTTGAAGATTTGGTAACAGGACTGAGTGGTGAGGGGAAATGATCTGCAGTTGTGTTCACAGCACGATGAAGTACAGGCCTTCAATGTCTGTCCAACTGATTAACTTTGGGAGTCAACCTAATTCAAGATGGCTGCCACAACTAATCGATCTTAGCCCATACAAAAATGGCAATGACTCAGTCACTTTTGCAGATATTGAGCTACTGTTGGTGTGGTAGTAGCTGAGAGTTATCCTCAACACATTCTTTGAGTGCCGACACATCTTACAAGATTTCACAGTTTTGCATGAAGTCTGTCCCTTCTTATTATAAGGTGATTTTAGTTTAAAACTTAGACATGAAAGGCGGTGGGTGATATGCATTTCTTCAAGGAATGTTAGGCCTTTAATTTTAATCATGATTTCATGAGTTTAAATATCAAACAGTCAGGGAAGGCAAGTGAGGCAGTGCCTCACCTGTCATCACCAAAAATAAAAACCCTCAATAGTAAAATTATTGATATTTGTTATATATTTCATTTATTATAAATGTGATTCAGGCATGATTAGAGTCTTGTTTTTTTTATCTTTTAGACCAAAATTTGCTTACTTCCTTTTCAAATAAAGCATATATCTGCAACTAGAGTCAGAGCAATCATCCCAGTGAATACAAATGAGAATGCATAATAAAATGGCCTCCTTTGCACCTACAGTACATGTCTTTAGTATGACGATCTGATTAAACATTAATATGTTTGTTTTACCATCCAAGCAAAAATCTGCACCTATCATAACCGTTTTTTCCCAGTGAGAGGTTAAATGTTTATGATGAGCCCCTCCTCAGGAGAAACTTTCTCCTTGCAGGGCCTGGAGGTGGAGTTGAGGAGTATCCAGGCTCACTCTCTCCAGTCAGAGGATTACCTGGTCCAGTTGGACCACAGGTTATCCTCACTGAACAGTTATGCTGGAAGAAACCTGACAAGTCTGAGCACAGAGGTGACCCGAACCTCCAGGTGGCTCCGTGACCACGACGTCTTGCTCAGGTAATTTATCTGTCGCACTCCGTGGAGTTGTAGTGGTTAAAGAATGCAGTCCCACCTGTGTCTGATTGTGTTTCAGGGAAGCATCAGGGCATCTGAACGGGCTGAGAGAGAAACTGGATGAGGTCAACTGGACCGTGGGTGCTGTCAATCACACCTTCAGCAACGACATCAATGTTCATCATCTTAAAATACAAGACTTGCAGGTTTGAAGTTCAGCACAGCTTACACAAAGCATCATGTATGTTAAACCCGCTGCTCAGTTCTAAAAAATCTTTAATTCAGATCCAGATCAGCAACATAACAGAAGACACAAGCAGTTTATGGGTGTCGCACATTCACACGGAGGCCCAGCTGAGGAACGAGATGGAGATCCTGAACACAATCACAGAGGACCTCCGTCTGAAGGACTGGGAGCACTCCATGACCCTGAAGAACCTTACAATTTTTGAAGGTAATGACAGGCATGAAAATGTTGATTCTCACAAATCATCTGATCTTATTTAGAAGACAAGAAGAGTTTTTAAGAGTCCATCACTGTGCTGTGGGAAAATAGCTTCAAAAGTGGAAAACATTCAGAAAGCTGCCAAACTTCCCAGGAGTGGCTGTTAGAGCAAATCTACCACAAAATCAGATCATGCATTGCTTGAAAAACAAAACAAGCTCCATTTCCAGCTCTTTGAATTTTAGTTCTCATTTTAAGTGTTAAAGTTCATGACAGTATGATTATAAAAAGCTTGTTTGGAAATGATGCAAAACCAAAAACCACTTTCTCTCTAAAATCAACATGGCACCACGGTTTAGTTTGCAATCAGAACTTCTGGAACAATGTCCTTTAGTTGAGACTAAAGTGGAGAAGTTTGGCCACGAGGCACAGGGCCACATTTATTGAAAAATTAGGAATATGAGCACAAACACCTCATACCAGTTGTCAAACATGGTGGTGGAATGATAATGATTTGGGCTTGTTTTGCAGCTATGGGTCCTGGGCAATTTCCAGCCATTGAGTCGACCATAAAATTCTCTGTAAACCAAAGTATTCTCACAGCTAAAACTTGGCCCAAATTGGTCCCAATCACACCAGCAAATCTGCAACAGAAGGTCTGAAAAAGAAAAGAATCAAGGAGTTGCAATGGCCTGGTCAAAGTCCAGACCTGAACCAGTTTGAGATGGTGTGGTAAAACCTTGTTGAGACTGAAGCAACGTTTCAACAAAGAGTGGTCCAAAATTCCTCCACAGTGAAGTAAGACATAGAGAGGATGATTACTGCAAGTTATTGCTGGTAAAAACTGTTATAAAAGCTAATAAATTATTGCATCCACTCTATTTTTCACCCACAGGTTTGCATTTTGGGTTGTTTTTTTCTTAAATAAATACTAATGTGATGTGATGTTTGAGGTTTTCGTCCATGGTTTAATGTCTCAACACATAAAATTTTGAATTCAAAAGAAGGTTGACATCATTTGTACCATGACAGCATGTGGAACAACATAGAGCCAAGACAGTTTTACCCTACACAAAAAACATGTTTAAGGTAGGGCAGTTATGCCTTTGTTGTCTGTAACTTTTATTTGTTGAGAACAAAACACACACTAGCACTGTATTACACCATATCTGTTTGATTACTTTGAGCATAATGAAGATGTCCTTTACCACAATCTCTGTGCAGAGGTTTAGAAAATTAAGCTTATCTTACTTAACTTTTTAAAGCTTCTTTGTCAATCTTCACTAATTCCTCAGATCTATTACAGCTTGACACATAAACACCAGAGAATCTCTCTAGAACCAGGACTGTTCTTTGTCCACAGTCTTTATTCACAAATTTACTAGACAGCAAGAGGCTTTTAGCGAATTACACACCGGGGTTCCTGTAGACAGGGTGCAGACAACATGATGTCAAACCTCCTGTGGAAATCAGTCACTTGTTTACAGCTCATATAAAACAAGAAATGAGGCTTTCTTGTCATCTTTGATAGTTTCGAGTGCTGATGTCTCCCTAACAGTGATGAATGAGTGGAAATATGTTAGAAGAAGCACTCACTGCCAAAACACTCATTCTGAACTCAGCAGATATTTACCTGCTCTGTTCAGACTCGAGCTCAGGCTCTTTCTGATGCAGAGATCTGTGTTCTCACATTCAGCCTCTCTGGAAGTTCCCTTGAAAATTTCATGGCTGCCATGTGAAAACAGACTGACTGAGTTTGGAAACATTCATTCACCTCCCTGATGAATCAGAATTTAAAGTGTGCAAAGCCTTTGTGCTGCACTGCTGTGTAATGTAACATTAAACATCTTTACAACATTAAAACATGAGAACTTTGACTTTTTGTATGAATAATCTCTAAGACCTCAGTGCTCCAAAAAGATCTTTTACATCAGCTCATCTGAGCCATGTTTGCAGTATGACTGCCCAAAAGCATGCAACTTAATTTTACTACATCACAGTTTTAAACAACCCTGTATGTTCCCCCTCCAATCTGTTCAAACCTAATTACTCCAGATGGAGTACAGTTACTGTTGCCAGTGTACCAAATGACTTCTCGGGCTTGTTAAAATCAGAATAGGTATGCTGTGATGTAATGCTGGCAGTCCCAAACTGATTGATGTATGCTCAAACCGAACGTGCCCTGCTGTTTGGGTCCGCTCCACGTGTGGCTGGGATGGCGCTCCTCCTGAGCCTGCAAACAATTGTAAAGTTAAATTTAGAAACGACGTCTAAAACAAAAAGTCAAATCAACTCTGTCATTAGTTTTAGCTCTGCAGCACATTTGTTTCTTCTGAGCTCTCTGTCACCTAAGCCAAACCATCTCCATCCATGTTTACGTTTCTTTTTTACACTCCTTTGCTCCATGTTTTCTCTTTTTCCTATTACGCTTGTTTATCTTTATTTTCTCTATGACTCAGCTAAGATTCCAGTGCCACACATGTTGCTTGTTGCGTCAAACAGGAAAAGTATCGACTCAAGCTACTTTTCATGACCAGCAAATCTTACATTATATTTCATATTAATGTGAGTTTGCGGATTGTGATCATTTCTTCCACATAAAACTCATTCAAGATGTTAGGACATTATGTGGAAACTCAGATCTCTAATGGATCTCCATGGGACATTTTTAGGAGTGTGTGTGTGTGGAGGGGGGGTGCATGCACTTTCTTTTATGGTGTCTCACTAATTCTCTCAGGAAATGGCAAAATAGAGCCAAGAAACCTTTGAATTGTCCCAACAAAGATAACAATAAAGATGGCAAGCTGTAAGCATCAAAATTAATGTTGTAAATAAATCTATCCATCCATTTTCTTTACCTGCTTTTCCGGGCAGGCTCGCAGGCTGGTGCTGATCTCCAGCAGTCATTGTGTGAAAGACAGGGTACAGCCTGGACAAGTTGCAAGTCCATCTCATGGCTTGTAAACAAATAAATATGTTTATTCCACCTTTTAAAACCCTTTTTAACTCAGGAATGTATTTGTCATTGTCCAGAATTTGAAAGTTGCAAGCTGTTTTTACATTTAACTGCAGATATGGTCTTTGCAAACCGAAAATGTATAAATTTAAAACTAATTTAGAAGATCTGAATCTAATATAGCATGGCACAGCGACGTAGTGGTTAGAGCTGTCTCCTCCCAGCAAGAAGGTTGCAGGTTTGCATCCCGGCCTGGAGCCTTTCTGGGTGGAGTTTACATGTTCTCCCTGTGCACACGTGGGTTTACTCCGGGTACTCC
>JAOXNZ010000085.1:4096947-4108037 GCA_028566095.1 Kryptolebias brasiliensis
GCATTTTAAATAAATAAATTTAACCTAATTATTTGATGATTCAATTACTTATTTTTGTATTTTATTCTTTAAAAACAGATGATTCAAAGTAGATTTTAATAAACTGAGTTGTGAAGAGTTTCTGGTTATTTATCGTTAAATGAGTGTCTTAAAATTGTTCTTTTTTTGTAATTGGACACAAACACTTGGATTAATAAAGAAAAATCACCTTTACAGTAACTTATCTGTGAGTAGAGGTGTCACAAAACAAATAATCTGTCTAATTTGAGTCATCTTAAACAAAATGGATCAAATTCTTTTAACAGTCTAAAGCCTAAAATGTACTTTTCTTTTAACTTTAAGTCGAACAGAAATTAGGGTTGAAAATCAAAAACTCACCTTTTGGAGGCAGAACCAAAGATGGGGTACACAGCTGCAGACTCTGGAGGGAAAAAGCATTAAAATACAAACAAAAGATGATGAAGATTGGATTGAGTTTGTGACTTTCTGTCTGAGAAAAAAAAAAAAGAAAAAAAAGAAGCATTGATGACCTGTTTAAACTGAAACAGAAAAAGTCAAATAAAAATAAACACCTTTGGGGGGATGGATTTCACTCAGGTCAAAGACGGGTTCAGAGCAGCCTTCTGTCAGAAAGTCATCCTAAAATTAAAAAAGAAATCAGATATAAATTACATTTTTTTTTAGAAATTCTGACTTTACTGAGTCATTAGAAGCCAAAATACATATTGCCAAAACTATTCGCTCGCCTCCCTTCACATATGAACTTGAGGGACAGCCCATTCTTCATCCACAGGGTTTAATCTGATGTTGGCCCACTCTGCTTCTATAACAGCTTCAACTCTTCTGGGAAGAACTTTTGACCTTTCTTCTGAAGCTCATTTGTGAAGTCAGACACCGATGTTGGACAGAAGGTCTGGCTCACAGTCTCCGCTCTAATTCATCCCAAAGGTGTTCCTTGGTTGAGGTCAGGACTTTGTGCAGGTCGGTCAAGTCCTTCCACACCAAACTCACTCATCCATGTCTTTATGGACCTTGCTTTGTGCAGTCATGTTGGAAGAGGAAGGGGCCGTCCCACAAAGTTAGGAGCATGAAATTGTCCAAAATATCTTGGTATGCTGAATCATTAAGAGTTCCTTTCACTGGAACTAAGAGCCCACCTCCTGAAAAACAACCCCACACCATGACCCTCCCTCTACCAAACTTTACACTTAGCCGTTCTCCTGGCAGCCGCCAGACTCGTCCATTTGATTGCCAGACAGAAGAGTGATTCGTCCCTCCAGAGGACACGTCCCCACTGCTCTAGAGTCCAGTGGCGGCGTGTTTTACTCCACTGTATCCGACGCTTTGCTCTTGGTGATGGACGGCTTGGCTGCAGCCATGGAAACCCATTCATGAAGCTCTCTACGCTGTTCCTGAGCTGATCTGAAGGCCACATGAAGTCTGGAGGTCTGTAGCTGTTGACTCTGCAGAACGTTGGTGGCCTCTGTGCTCCATGCTCCTCAGCATCTGCTCTATGGTTTTACATGGCCAAGTTGCTGTCGTTTCCAATTTCTTCCACTTTGTTATAATTCTACTAACAGCTGACTGTGGAACATTTAGTAGTGAGGAAATTTCACGACTGGACTTATTGCACAAGTGGCATCCCATCACGGTACCACGCTGGAATTCACTGAGCTCCTGAGAGCGACCCATTCTTTCACTAATGGTTGTAGAAGCCGTCTGCACGCCTAAGTGCTTGATTTTATTCACCTGTGGCCATGGAAGTGATTGGAACACCTGAGTTTAATGATTTGGATGAGTGAATACTTTTGGTAATATAGTGCATCTCTTATTCAGCTCCAAATATTTAATATGATGACACAAACACACTCCATTAATATACTTCAGGCTAATAAAGTCAAAGCTAGGATTGTTGTACAACAATCTGATTTGTTTACCTGATTACTGAGGGACAAGGCTGTGGACTTGGGACTTGGTGTCTTGGACAACACAATCTTTAGGTCCTTGGTAATTCCATATCTTTTTCTCAACACTTTAGGGGAGCTGAGAGAGATGAAGATAAATAAAATAAACTCACTTTAAATCAAAAAGGTCTTAGCTTGTTTATAAAATGTGCGACAGAAATAAAGTCTGACTCTGATTTAATTATTACTAGCATCTGCGAGAAGAAAAATGTTAATATATAAGCAAGATAAAACTAAATAAAGCATAATGAAAGTAAGTCAAAGCAATGACTTCTCATTAAAACACTTTCATGAAGCACCTTAGTGGCTGAACGGTTTCAGGTTCTTCATCAACAGAGTCCATCCAGTCTGACGGGTCGAACTTTGACCTCTGACTCAAGTTCTGTTGGTTTTCCTTCACCTCATCTTCCTGTACAGCAGCCAGGAAAAAATAAAATAAGATAAAATAAACACAAGTTAAACCATATTCGCTTTTGTGTAATTCTTGATAATAACAGATTGTCATTTTTGTACAATTATACACAAAATAAAACGGTTTTCGTTCAAGACACATTATGCCACATTGTAAGATTATCTAGAAATAAATCTATAGTTTTGCTTTAGCTCAAGTTTAAGATGACATCTATAAAGAAATGACATCTTTTTGCAAAGTCACCAGTGATTTTGTTTTACATTAACTAGAGGTCAACTGATTTTTCAGCACGTTTGGCTTTTGAACCTGAACGCATGTCCAGTATCACCTCGTATGCATGTCCTGACTCAACGACTGCGGCGTTTGGTTTTTAAACCAAAAGTTATTCTGCCTGTAGCGCGAATTTGAAAACATGAATGTTACCGGTGACCCAAACGTAGCTGTAGCTTCCGCTATCCAAGAATATTTCGAGTCAGGACAAACATACAAGGTGATACTAGACATGCTTTCAGGTTTAAAAGCCAAGCGCTGTTGTCCAATCAGCGACGGCTCATGTTTCCCACTGGTACCTTCCTCTTCCAGTAGGTTAATGTCATTGTGTGTTTTTTTTATTTGTCGTTGTGGTTTTAAATTTGTAGTTGTGTTTAATGATTTGTTGATGTGGTGTGCACTTCAGTGCCACCATATAAAATGGTTAAAACATATTCTCTTTAGAGTCTGCCCTCCACAATCAAACACACACCTGTTTGGGTTTTTCCTGACGGTCCGTCTCCTGGATGGCCTGCTGCTGCTTCGGCGTCTTGCTGTTTGCAGATTTGCTCTTGGCTGCGACTGAAGCCGGCCTGGCTGAAGACTTCGGAGTAGATTTCTTGTACATGGATGTGGGTTTCTTCCCTGTGCCAAAGAAAGCAGCTCCAACGAAGATCTTTGGTTTGGGCTTCAGGTTGCTGAAACTGATAGTGATGGCTTTCTTCGGCTCTGCTGGTTTGCTGCTACTGAAGGCAGGTGTTGGTTTAGCAGCAACACCGCTAATTAAATGTGCCAAAGAGTCAAAAATAGTCAAAATAAAAATATGATACCTGTCAGATCCATAAAATACAAGTCATGCTGCAGAGGCACAAACACAAAAGCAATGAAGGAGTAAAACAAACCTGCTGTTGACTTCAGACAGATTGATCATCTTTGTAGACGCTGTAGAGATTTTGGCGCCCATCTTCCCTTTCTTACCAGATTCTGCTGATGCCTTCTTGGATTTGCTGCCTCCTTTAACATTTTTCTTGATTTTCTTGGTCAAAGGAGGTGGCGAGGGGGTCGGAGGAGGAAGAGAAGGCAGAGATTCCTTTATTGCTTTCCTCTCAAGTGGGGTGAGATAGACGAGCTTCTGCTTGCCGTAGAAGGAGCTCGGAACCACAGAGGGTTTCAGTGGAGAGGAACGAGATGATCTGGATGGTGAGCCTGCGTCAAAACGCAAATGATGTCAGAACAAAGGTGTGCTCATTTTCTTTGAGCCTGATCTTTGGACCATGACAGGCAGATGAAGAATACTGAAAAACACTTTCAACCCAGAAAGGTTTCTTCAGCAGAATCTTCCTACCTGCCGGTCTAGACGGGGACTCCTGTGACGACTGGCGTCCATTCGACTTCAGAAGCTTTCTTGGAGATCTCCTCTTCACCGGTGGCACCTGCTCCCTCACACCCTTCTTGGCGGGATGACTAGTGATCGAGATAAGAAATAACAGCACCAAAGAGAGCTTGAGTCGTTTTATTTTTTTGTCTGTTTCGTTTGAAACTTTAACAGTATTTATTCTGTTGCACATATAAACTCAAAGCCTGCACTGCGTTTTGGTTTTGTTTCGTTCAGGACCGATCAAACCCTCATTGATAAACTTGAAGCCAAGAAACGATATCAGATATCTGACTTGAGTTAATGTGGATCCGAGTAACAGCGAGTCTGCTTTAATGCACGTCGTCTTTTTCTGCATTTTCTTCTTGTTTCAAAGTTAAATGTCTGTAGCCGTATGATTGGATTTTTGTTGATGGCTTTTTAGCTGTTTTAATGGACAAAAATTCATAGTAAGGCATAAGAAATGAATGATACTGACGTGTCTTTTAAAGTTTGATCTATATTTCTTCGTTCATTAAAGTATGTTTCTTCTAAATTCTATATATGTAACTGGGAAAATGATTTGACATATTACATCTAAAACCAAGGTTAATTTATGTATTTTTTTCAATAAATATTGATGAGATTGGCCCTTGGCTAGGACCAAGGTTTTAATTTTGGCCCCCTTGAGTTACTGAGTTTGACATTACCTAATGTCCAAAAGCACAAATAAACACAAACGGACTTAAAGACCCGATTAAAACTGCTTTAATAACTGTGAACAGTCATAGTTCCTGCAGTGCAAAACACAGAAAAGGATTTGGCTTAAAGGTATAAGATGCTCACATATAACACAGCAATATTTTAAGAGTAAATGTGCAGATAAACATTTAAAAAATGAAGCTTCATCCTGATGTGTTTACCTGTCAGAGTCCAGGGAGGGCAGCTTTCGCTTCCTGGAAGTGGTGGTTATCATTTTCAGACTTCACCTGCAGAGAAACAAAGACCTACATGTTTAAACACAACCTCATTCTTAGATTTTGCAGACCGATGACAAACAAAATGAGCTCTTTTGTGCAATTATTTCTATATTAGATGTTTAAAAAGACAAATCTTCTGAAGCACTTTTAATAACCTAAACATCAAAGTACCACAGGTAGCCAGCAGCCGAGTGATGTGGTGCAAACAACTCATTTCTACTTATAAAGGTCTAAAGATGAAATGCAACTTTAACACGATTTTACTGTGTTTTGACGCTAAATTTGTATATTTTGTTGGAGTCTGGTGTGGCTGACAAAATGGCAGATTCCATGATAGAGGTGCACACAAGTTAAAGACATATAACAACATGACCTTACTGATAGACAGGGGCTTAAATATTAAATTAAAAATGATTCTGCATGTAAAAAAGCGGGTAAACTTGGCGCTAAATGAGGGAAAAAGCGCAAAAAAGTAAATACCGAAAACAAATGTATAATTGGCGGGATGATTATCTTATTCGGTTTCCATTATAAACTGTAACAGTCGCGTCAGAAGCAATTATAACTCGCCTAAACGGAATATTTTACAAATTATCCCCGTATTTTTCACAGATGTACGTACAAGACCCAGGATAAAACTGTCGTGTTCTGACGTAACCTAAATGTTTTGGTTTTTTTTTCTTAAAAACACGAACAACATATTAAACGTCATGATATCAGAGTTAAAACGGCTTTTCTGTTCTCACCGAGCAGGTTTTAGTTCCTCTACAAACGACGATAGATGTTCAAGTAAAGTTTCATAAAGTAAAGTAAAGCTAGCTTCTGAAGGTTTCGCTACACGCTCGCGCGTTTGTATCCTGCGCTTTGAACAGCGCGCGCCAGTCTACATTAGTTGTACGACACAAGCGGAAACGGAAGCTTCACACGAAAGTGATAGCTACCAAAGTAAAAGCACGTAGAGGCTCTTGATTCCCAACTTCGAAACAAAATATTTTAATTTAAAAACAAACCACTTTATTGCAAAACTCTACATTCAGAATAAACGGCGGCAATTTGGTCTTTGAATTTGAATTTTTAGAACTGAAATTTTAGAAAAAAACAATACTTTTCTTTGGTTACACTGTTTGTTTTTAAATTAAAACTCACAAATAAAACAGTAACAGTACTGAGTACATTGCAAGAGGCTGGAAAAACCTAAACTTAGCAATAAGAAACCAAATCTAGGCAGTAAAACAAAACAAAAATATATATATATGTGTGTGTATGTATGCTTACAAACCTTCCAGTTCAGGGTGTTCTCCCTTTTTTAGACCTTTTTAAATGTTGACGTACATGGATCTCTTAGCAGCCATTGCTAGTCTATAAGAGAAGCTTTTATTTTGTGGATAAAAGTGGCTACTTCCTGACTCTGTAGCTTCAGCTAACAACTTCCGGGTCAATCTCTACATGCTCAGAGTGACTGCGGCAGCATTCAGTTGTCAACCAACTGATGATATTTCGTTATTTTTTTAAATAAATATACTCTTCTTGTTCATATAGTTTGAACGTGTTTTAATTTCTGTAAAATGGTGTTTTATTTCACAAGTGCCGGTGAGTGCACCAGCTGCGGGTTTAGCTTTTAGCCTGTTAGCTTCAAACTCTTGTTTAATTCTAATAATGCAACTTTTATGTATTCGTTGTTTCATGTTACGGCTACATTTTAGTGTAAGTTTTCTCGTTTTCTCCTCAGTGGTGGACCCTCCGTTCACGATCTATATGGGAAAAGACAAATATGAAAGTAAGGTTTTGAATATTTCAGACTGTTTTGATTGTTGGTCATAACAAACTAGAAATGATGCCACATCTCTTGTCTTGATATGATTGTTTCTGCCAACAGATGAGGACCTAATTAAATACGGTTGGCCTGAAGACATCTGGTGAGATTCTTCTTTAATATTTACTTTTGTAAACTCATAACTTTCATCCCTTTTAAAGTGATTTACTTGAAGACAAAAAGGAGTTTATATTCTTTTTCTGTTTGAAAGCTTTAACCCCTGTTTTCTTTTATAGAACATTGATTTTTGTTGAGTTTATGACATAAATATTTAAGGTAAAAGTCAACAACTGTGAGTAGGGTGTGTCACAAAAAGTTAAATGCATAATTTTAGCCCAAGGACAAACATTGTTCTTCTATAATCTATTGTAGTAGATTAAAAAAGGCTAAGACCTGCAATATAAAAGTTTAAATTATTTAACTTATTTCTTTAAGGGTATAAATACATATATGTACTGCAGTAAAATAAAACCACATAGGTAAAGCTAAATACCTCAATTCATGAAAAGATTTTGTATTTCTTTAAGGAAATATATATAAAGATTTTTTTTCTGACCTGTTTATCCCTCCAATGCATAAACTGGTTACAGAAGATTTATTTTATGACATTTTTTATTTATTTGTGCATTAGTGACGGTTAGTTATTATGTTTTTCTTTCACATACAGGTTTCACGTGGACAAACTCTCCTCAGCTCATGTTTATCTCAGAATGCCAAAGGTAAAAAAAAATCCTCACAACCAACTTTGAGAAGCATAAAATTAAATAGAAGTTCACTCACACTATTTTAGTCTCAAAAACACACAATTTAGTCGTTTAAACTAAAAATAATTTATCATTAATTAATGTAATCAGTCAATTAGGTCACCACAACCTCACACTAAACACAAAAATACTGCAGTTAGAGTCAGTTTGAAAGATGTCGTGGTATCAGACTGATCTGATTGTTCTGCTTGGTTCATTTTTAGGGTAAAACCATCTCTGAAATTCCTCCAGAGGTGCTGATAGACTGCGCACAGCTGGTGAAGAACAACAGCATCCAGGGTAATTCAGGGTGATCTGTTCTGTCAGAGGGTTTTCTTCTGTTGTTTTCTGTGTTTCTTCTGTTTTCAGCAGGTTAAAGTTGTTTGTGTCTGTTGTATCTTTCAGGTTGTAAGATGAACAACATCAATGTGGTTTACACTTCATGGTCCAATCTGAAGAAAACTGGAGACATGGATGTTGGACAGATCGGCTTCTTTCGGCAGAAAGAGGTCAGCAGCATTTAGCTTGTAATGCAATGGATTAGTATCACCTTAGAATTATCTTAAATATTATACCTTCTTCACATTGTCTTTGAGCCAAACATTATTTTCTCTTCTGTATTTTACTAGTCATCTGCTCCAGCAGGGTTTTTTTTTTGGTTGTTTTGTGTTTTCATCACAAAATGTTTTGCTTCTCGCAGGTGAAGATCGTTGCGGTGGAGAAGAAGATCAACGAGATCGTAAACCGTCTGGAGAAAACAAAAGACGAGCGCTTCCCGGACCTGGCGGCAGAAAAGGAGGCGAGGGACCGGGAGGAAAGGAACGAGAAGAAGGCTCAGCTTCAGGAGCAGAAGAGGAGAGAAAAGGAGGAGCAGAAGAAGAAGAAGGAGATGGAGGAGCTCAGGTGGGCTAAAGAGCTAAAACAATGTTTTACTAAAACTCTGTTTTGTTTTTTAATGTTTTGTAATGATTTGGTTTCTCTAGGAACTATTCTTCACTGATGAAGTCTGAAAACATGAAAACCAATGAGGTAAGTACCATACCTTTTCTTGTCACATCACAGCTTTTAATTGGAAATATCAGAATCTATTCAAACTAGAAAACTACTCGTGATTTCGCAACTTCCCTGCAGGACGGCAATGATTCAGACGACTTCATGTGAGGTGAAAATGAGATCAAGAAATGAGACCTGCAGTCAGGACACTACGCTGCTGCTTTTGCTTGCCGTAACTCTTTACAGATGTTGAAATCTGAAAAAAACAAAATGTATACATTTTGCTTTCGGACACTCGGAGCAGAAAGCAAACCACTGGTGATGACGCAGCGTCTAGAGGTTCTACTTCTAATCAAGCTGGCTGAGCTTTTCTTCACATGAGGAGATTACAGACGACAACACACCTCAGTATGAGTTGTTTTAGAGGGAGCAAACTCATAACAGATAATTATTAAATTTATTTTTTTTTTACTCTCATATTGATGATGATAAAACTGGTGTCTGTATGCGTGTGTTTTGTTTTAATGACTCGCTCCAACAGCATCTCGTTGAAGCTTCTTCGAATCTCTATGTGCCCATTTGTCTTCATGCCAGATTTTATTAAACAGTGTATAAATTGAATGTTAGTAATGGTGTTTTTATTTTATTTAAACATATCAAAAATGAAACTTTATGGTATATAAATACCTTAAAGAAGGTACCTTATATACAATATATACCTTATTCAATGGACTATTTTTTACAAAAAATTAAATTGGGACACAATAATATGAAGTATCATAACTATTTTTATTATTAGTACACTTACAAGTTGTCATAATACTTCACTGACACACTTTTAGAGATATTTTAAAGTTATGTGTCTGGATTATTGTACGCTGGAAGAAGAAAAAGAAAAGGACGGAGTAGCTCCGACTGATTAAATATCCAAGAGCATTAGTTAAGTAGTTGTAGTCAAATTAAATCAAACATACGATGCATGTGATTTACTGTAAATATATCTTAAAACTTACACATTATGCAGTTATGATTACTTTCAGATGGAGGATTAGTTTACCAAAGTACTGTTTTAATGAGCAAGTTTTCTAGTTTATCAATGCCGGGTAAAAAAACATATCAAACTACTACATTTTATTTCTTCTATGCTGTAGATATTTCTGTGTTAATATAATAATAAAGTGGAGGATGCGGGCATCGATCCCGCTACCTCTCGCATGCTAAGCGAGCGCTCTACCATTTGAGCTAATCCCCCTTAAGAGCAGTGTACAGACGGATCCAATCTAGGTCTAGACACATAAGAACTGACCAGTGATAATAATTATGATTAATACTCAGCTATTGACTGTATTAGCTACTAAGAAAAGAAGAAAAAAAAGTAACTAAATTCTGGAGGATGCGGGCATCGATCCCGCTACCTCTCGCATGCTAAGCGAGCGCTCTACCATTTGAGCTAATCCCCCTGACTGTACACCAATTGGACGTCAGTGCTGTTTTAGCCATGGCGTAACCACTTTTTTTCTATGGCGACTTTTTAGGGTTTGAACAGACGCTCACAGTTTAAAACCTGTCTAACTTCTCTTACAACAGAGATTGTCCTATTTACTGCGGAAATTTCGAGTTTTCAAACCATAGCTCTTACTTCATTTCAGAGGTTTACTGTTTCTCTCTTTCCAATATGGTGGACTCGGTGACGCAATAACGGTCAAAGCGGGTGAGTGAGTCTACAGTGAGCAAGTTTTTCGTTGAGTTTCCATTACTTTATTAATATTATTTTTATGTATTTCTTCACTTTTACAAAAAATAAATAAATAAAGGGAAAAATAAAAACTAAGTGGAGGATGCGGGCATCGATCCCGCTACCTCTCGCATGCTAAGCGAGCGCTCTACCATTTGAGCTAATCCCCCGCGCGCTCAACAACGTTCCACATGTGTTTTTAACGTTGTATAGCCCGTTTATTTCCACTTTTCCATTATTTTCCATCTTGACTGATAACTATTTAGCCCAGGTAACAGCCGTAGCGAAATATCCGGTAGTGTTCAGCGCTTAGAGCATGTTTTTAATCACTCTATTTGCTAAATAATGCCCAAAACATTGACCGCCTTTTTTTTTATCCAATTATGTTACAAATGCTCTCAAAGCAGGTTATATGTGAGCTATGACATGTTATCTAAGGATTAGAATCGTTGAAACAGTGGAAACTCACCTTTGGTAAGAGAGAATAAAGTTTCTAAAATTAGCTCAGCGGTCACATTACCTGCCCAGGTGCACCAAGACTTTGGAAATGATGTCTTCAGTACCCAGAGTCCCTCACTAGTCACATGACTGAATCACTTAGGGACTTCATGAGTTAAAACTCTATGTTAAAACTTAAGACGTTTCTCTTCTCATCCGAGGAGCTTTCTGAATTCAAAAACAGAGAGTGGGGTTTGAGCTTTTAAAGCTGAGATGTTCTGTAAACTGGATTCACCTGAAGATTAACTCTCTCTCCTAACAATAGAGGCTCATTAGAGTCTTTGTTCACATGACTCACTGATGGGCCACTCTGGTCACATGAATGCAGGTCCTGATTGGAGTGAAACTG
>JAOXNZ010000085.1:4132605-4146038 GCA_028566095.1 Kryptolebias brasiliensis
TGTGCACTGATAAATCTTAATCTTATTTCAGTAAATTGTTTCTTTTAATCTAAATTTTTCAAAATAAAAGCACATAATGTCCAATACTGCAAAGTATGAAAAGGTCAAAAAGAAACAAAACTGAAAATCTTTCAGTAATCTACTAATTACCAATAGTTCATTTACAAAATGTCAAATAAAAGTCTTAATAATATAGTTTTCCTCTATTCACTCGTTTTATCTAAACCGCCCAAAGCTTTGACATTTAAAGTTAAATTGATAAACTAAACGAGTTTACATTAATGCTGTTTTGCTATAAAATTTTAAAAAGCTAATCAATGTATTGCAGATCAGCCAGATTTATGAGATACTCGTAAAGTTATTATTGATCGTTTAGTCTGACACTTTGAACAAAATACACGTATTCAGTGTAGCTACATCTATTTTTTTGATGCAATCGGTTTAATTTAGGTTTCTACTGTTAAAATTTACATAACAATTACATTTAAATGTATAAATAAGTGGTTTATTGGGCCTTGGGTACAGTTTGAAAGCGTAAAACAAGCGCTGCTTCAGGTACTGACTTGCAGGAGTCCTGCAGGTTGGTCCACGCTCGTTGCAGCAGCTCGGATACGTTCGTCAGCGCCGGCAGGACGTAGTTCTGATGGACGAAGATGAGGAGCTCCTTTAAATATGCTAACGCCTGGAACACACTCTCTGGAGTATTTGTGTACACCTGGAAAAAGACACAAAGAGCCCAGCTCAGTGTCGGCGCTCGGTTTCTGTTAAAAAACGCAAATTTAAAAACGCTCACGGTCTCACCCATTCTATAACCAGCGGCGTGGTTTCTTTGACCCAGAGGACGAACTGCGTGGAGTTATCAGAGATGAAAACGGCTGCTGCTTTCGTCTTTTCTACACCTTGTTCCATAACTGGGCCCAACACCCGCGCACACTCCGAGTAATAATACGGAGCGTTTTTCTCCAACCAGCTAGAGAGGAAGTAAAAATACACACAAGAGTTCAAAAACTAAATAAAATACAAGACAATCAGCTGTCCATCACTGAAAAAAAAATGTTTGTTTGGTTTTATTACATAAACTGAAATCTGTAAATCTGCTCAGCTATACCATTTATCCTTCTTTCACATTTTATCTATTTATTTATTACTTAAGTCATAATCAGTTTGTTTTCGTGTTGAACATTTACATCATATTGGAAACAGCCCTGAATATAAACCCATCCACCACAGCATCATCGTTAACCATTATTCGAGCTTTACAGGGATTTTAATCGACGTTTTTTGATAAATAATAAAGAAAATAATGAGACACCACCTAAAAAAAACAGGCTTTTTGGCTAATCACAGGTCATTTACAGCTACTTTTATTTTTAAAATACATAAAAGACCCAAAACGTTTTTTTGTACAGCAGGATAAACAGGAAGTTGATCGGAGGCCTGTTAGCTGAATGACTTGGATTAACTTGGATTATCAGCCAAGAGGGTCAGACCCTGAGAGGAAGAACGAAGCCCGCGATCAGGTCCTACCTGAAGCCCTGCTTGGAGTAGACGCTGATTTTGCTCCAGGCCTGCTGAGAAACCGCTGCGACCCCCGACGAGCGCAGATGGACCGCCGTGGTGGAATCTGAAACGACACGCAGCGTCATAAACACGAAAACAAGTGACCGCGCTGACAAAAACGGCACCGAGTCGAACCTGCGACTGAGCCGTGGGATCGGACGTCGTGGGCGATGAAACCGGCGGCGAACACGAGCAGAACCATGAGCAGTTTGGACCAGGGAAACCCGCGCCCTTGCATCTTTACCTGAAGGTTCTGGAGACACACAAAGAAGGATTTTACTGAGAGACAGACATTTCTGCTGCTGTTATACAGCTTTATAATATTCAGGTCTAACTTAGAGTAAAATCAAAGCAGAATTTTTAGGCATAAAAACATTAAAATGATTAACCTGATGACTTTGATCTCACCTGGCACAGTGTATTGCACTCCTGAAGGTCTCCAGATTCATTTGTGTCTCTCATCTCGTCATTGGTCACTCGAAAAGACTGGATTGTTTCTTCAAGGTTTTTCCGTAACTGTAAACAGAACGCAGAAACTCAAGAGTCAAAGTAAAAGATAATAACTCTCCCCGGTTATGGTCAGAGGGGGTGATGACCCATCGAATTGAGCATCAAGAGTCAAACCTTTGGCGGCAGAATGTTCCAGGAGTTCAGTAAATGGTTCAACAGCAGACTGGGGAAGAAGAAGAATCAACAGTTTTGTCACAAAGCTTAACAGGCAGGCAGGTTTAGTTTCTTCTCGTCACAGTTTAAGGCAAACGAGTCTCTCTCACCTGGACTGGGGTAAGTGTTTCGTGTAGAGCTGCCTCCACACGCCAAGACTCTGCACATCCACACACAAACACTCTGTCATGCTGCTGAGCAACTGCAGGAGACGAACAGAAAGACTCGTTTATCAGAGCAACATTTCACCAACTTTCTCAGCTGAGTAGTTAAACCTAGTATTGTTTTTTTTTTTTAGATTAACTGGTGAAAACAACAAATAAAACATCTGACACCAAAATAAGTCTTAGATCACTGAATATATTTACTAAAAAAGGTCCTTCTGAGATTCTACGGGTGGGAATCTTTAGGCAATCTTTACAATTATCTTGAAACATAAATGTCTTATCTTTCATAAACACAAATTTATATATTTCCATGCTTAATGAAAGAGTTTACACCAGTCCTACATGATACCACTATCCTGCATGTTTTAGATGTTTCTCTGCTCTTCAGCAGGTCTTCAGCTTCTGCAGAAGCCTGTTAATCCCCGAGTCATTCAGATCAGGTGAAACACCCGAAACATGCAGGATGGTGGCTCTCCAGGACTGGACACAACTGGTTTGTCAAAAAACCACCACTAATCACAGGCTGCTTACCAACACTTAGCATAGATGCTACCTTAATATTGAAAATGCCACAGATGAGCTAACGCGATTAGCACCATGTTTGATCCCTGAAAATTTACACACAAATCAAATGTTTCCAAGTCATGACTATAAACAGTCATGTTATAACTTTAACTATTATTTACAGACAGAAATGATAAGAAGCTAGGGCAACTCTACTGGGACAAAAAGCTCTGAACGGCAACTATTCTGTTGACACGCTTAAAGTGGCAGCACAGGTTAACGTTTAAATCACTTTGACATTTGAAAATTGATTCAGGATCTTCCGTGTCCATCTAAAATAACATCATAATCCACACCCGTGTCATCTACCATATTAGCCGGAGCAATGAGCAGCTGTCGACACTTCTGTCAGGTTGTTTATAAACCATCTCTGGACGCGGCGCCCTCACCTCTCTCTTCATGTCGTCGGGACAATGCGGCGTAGCTCTGGACAGAAACGACGGCAGGTACGTGTGCAGCGTGCTCTCCGGTTTGGCACCAAAAGCGAGGACCTTCAGGCGAGGATACAAACACCTCAGCTGCTCCTGCAAACTGAGAGCAAACAAAGTCGTTTCTTTGACCAGAAAACAAACACCCATAAAGCTGATGAGACACAAAAAACAACAGAATAAATATTTTATTAAAGACTTTGATACTGATTAACAAATAATCCACTGTCAAATGTTTGTCATGGGTTGAAAAAAGCAACTATATATGGTATTTGGAAGATGTAGGGAACAATCTAATATTTAAAAGTTCTAAAAAAGTCTTAAGTGTATATGAAATCTGCTTTTTTCTTCTCTTAGTCAGAACTTGTGGGTTAGCTATAATTGGGGTTTAAGCTTTAGGGCAAAAATCTCTGCAGCAACAGCAACTTATTTCTGCACAAGCAATAAGATCATTAGGCCATAAATGTCAATAACCTTCAAAAACTGAGTACCGGTGTTTGCATTTACCTTGGTGACAGGGCATTCTTAGGCATAAAAGCAAAATCAAGTAGAGGAAAGAACTCTTTTGGACCCATGATGCCAAATCCCTTTGTTAGGTTTGTATGAAGGCTAAGGGAAAAAAAAAAACATTGTAAGAACCTAAAATATCTACAATTACCACCTATCAACAACAGGAAATCCACGTTAATTAGGTCACACTTCAATAGTTATCCTTTAATATTTTCCAGGAAGTGAAAATAATACAAGAAAAGAGAAACAACGTGGATGGGGAGAGTCTAAAATTGGTGCAATTGAGATTTTCTTTGAGGAGAAAAAAAGCATTCATATTTCTGGCAGACTTACAGGAGAAGTCTCTCTAAATAGGCGATGGCGTATGAAGACAAGGACTTGAGTCCCAGCACAGGAAGCATGATTCCCAGCCACACTGCAGCACAAAAACAAACAAAATAACCAGCTTTTAGCTGCTTTTACTTTTAAAATCAGGTGCTTCAACTTTTCAGTCTTCAGTAAATTGCAGAAATGATAATCAAAAAAAAAAAAAGAAAATCCTACAAATAAAAGTTACAAACTTGATGTAATTTAAAATAACTTCCACCACCTCCACTGTAAATAAATCTTTACACACAAGTCTTGAAAATGTGTCATATCTAGTTATTTTAAACGTTCAAACAGATCCTATTTGAGCTCGTTCTGCCGTTTTGTTCTGATTAAAAATTCTGCAGAACGCCGAGAAAACAAGGATTCATTTTCTCGTGTTTATTTCTGCAAAGCCTGTGAGAATGAGTCAGCTGAGACACAAACGGTCTTCAAATAACCTTATTTTCCAGATGAAGGCTGTTATATAATATTCCAAGAACATTCGTGCCCCCGTAGACTCACACTTACAAATATCAGACAGAAATCTGGTCGTTACTGGACGTGTTATTGCTCCAATGTGCACTATCCTCCAGTGAACCTCAACCAGCATTTCTGCAATCCCATCTCGTTGGGAAAGTGGAATAAAGGCAGGATCAGGGCTATTCTGTTCCAAATTATGTCTAAATATCAAAATACGAGGGGGTTGTGGCATCATGAGTGTGTAAATTATTTTCTCCTGTTCACCCAAAGTTGGATTAATCACCTCTTAGTCCCTGGCTGAGGTCGTAGAATCCGGCTTGACCCAGAGCCCACATGATGGTCAAACATTTCACTGGACGGTTCTGAACTGAGCGCAGCAACTCCAAATACTGAAAAAAAGAACGAAACAAAACAATCTTAAACTTTTAATCGCAAAAGACAATTCAGACTGAAGCGAATCCAACTCGTAACTTTACAAATAAACATTTTAATAACAGGAATGAACTGCAGGGCTGAAGGGTTCACCTCTGGCAGGTTCTGGGTGGCTATTTTAGGCTTGTCTTGTAGGATTGCCTGAATGCAAACTCTGTATCCATGAAGTGGCTCTCCTGAAAACAAGAAAAAGAGCTTTTTTTCCTCTGAACTTTAAGCCACAAAGTGTGAGGCTGTTTAAATCCAAAGATGCTGAACAATGAGCCTTCGGATCTACCCGACTGTCTGTCCAGCTCCCTGAGCATCGTGTAAACACAGTAGTCGAAGAAATCTGGCAGAATATTGCTGCAACGTCCGACGAGGCCTTTGATAACGCCCCTCAGCTCTTTTCCCGTAAGGCAGTATGGGTAGTCTGAAATAAAAAGAAGAGAAAAAATGAGCTAAATGTCTAAATTTTGAATTTAAATGTTTACGACTCGCATATAAAGCATAAAATAAAAGCAGGCATGTATCTTACCATGAGCGTAGCTGCTGAGCGTGGGCTCGTTGTCCGGCGCCATCAGCTTGAGGTTGAGGTATCCTGCGAGGTCTTTGACCCAGACTGAAGGGTTTTCTGGGAACAGGGTCTGACTGTGGGTCAGCTGCTGCTTCAGATCCCCAACGTCCAGCTAAAGACAGACCAAGGCGAGGGAAAGATCGTGACTGAACTGAAGACACAAAACAGGATGTTTTTCTGCCCTGAAGATGTTAGGATGCAGCTTTGTTTCTGCGTCTTTATAATGAAGCTTTGGAAGTCTGTTAAATTCATTTAATTTGCTGAAAAAGATCAACTGAAGTCTTGATAAAGTGTTACGAGTAAATTCAGTAAAAAATATTCCGCTCAAGCCCTGTAAGGATCTCATAAACTTCAGTACAGCTCAATTAGAAAAAAATGTAAAAATGCTTGTACTCACAGCTTTAAAAGCTTCCTCCAGAGTCTTGTAAGTTGTAGGTGTGACTGTATTGCTTGAGTTCGATTTCTTGGGTGGTTTATTTGACGAGGGCTTCTTGTTTTGCGGCTCAGCCGGAGGTGGAACCTGCTCCTTGTTCTGCTTCTTTCCAATCTTCTCAAAACCGTCGTACAGAGTCTCCGACATCTTAAGGGGTGCTGGAGGGGAAAAACAGCAGCAACAGTTAAAAAGCTGTGGCTTTCTGAAACTCTGACTTTCTTCTATCCTCACTTTGCCGTGAAAGATCAAGCGACTGATAAGATTATGATGTTTCGCTTTTTGGGTGGCTCGCTGCCTAAACGTTCCTCCCATCTGCCCTCCCTTCATGACTTTCATAAGAGGCTGTCAGCATCCAAAAGAAGATTCAGAAAACTCACCATGATTTTACAAAAGATGAGGAGTTGGACATCAGCAGCATGGTTTCAAGTATTTCTATGTGTTATACAATTTAAAGACAACTCCCTCTTTAAGTCATCATTGATAATTAACGCATTAACCAACCAGTAGTCTCCAACAAAGTCTACACAACGAGTCGGCATCGGGAAACCAGAGGACTGACAGAAACACCATCAGAAATCTCTCTTCAAACCCCTGCTGGTGTCTCAGAGGCCTATAAGAAGCAGATCAGCTTCCACCTTATAAACGAGGCATCTTTAACCTAAAGATGCAAAGACATCTATAGTATTTAACGATGGGTATCCTTACAGCTGCCTGCAGGACTGCACTCTCATTTTTTCATCTAGACTCCAACTATTGCTAATCTAAAAAGGCGGTCGGTCAGCTGTCAGTCCTGACTTTAAATAAGTCTGACACATCAGGGAATGTGGTAGGCCACAAATGGGGAATGTATTTTGAGTACTGCTGCTTGTGCTGAACTGTAGTTGTTATAATTTAAACGTCTCAAGATGAAAAGCACAAAGACAAACAGCTCAGTTTGCATAAACTTGGAGGAAATCAGAAGTAGGAACGCACTGAAGCTAAAATAACAACTAGACATTTAAAACAAACAAAACATTATTTTTCTACTATAAATTCAAAGAGGATTTGACATCCATTTCATCCTTAAATTAAATGTTTACGTGGCTTAAAACAAAACATTCTTTAAACAATAACCTTAAACATTTTCACACATGTAAGCAAACTTAGCATGTTTATCATTCAAGCAATCACAAAAATATCTGTTAAATAACACCAGAGTTCGCAGGAACAATCAAACAACTTTCTTCTTGCAGCAGAGCTCGAGGCTGGACGATAATGAAAAGAAACCGCAGCTCAACGTGAAGCGTCTCATGATCCTGAAAACTTCAAGACAAATTTGGCCAAATGGGTTGTCGACCATGTGCTTGTAACGATAATCTGCTGGTGTTTAGAGTTGATCCAAATGTGATTACGTGTCAGTAGCAACGTAAACACATGGTTCTTATTTCTTCAAGGCAAAACTTTAACCCACTGACACAGCGATGATCGTGTTTATCAGCCCGACAGACTTTGAACGGGAAGATTCAGAGATAAAAGTTGTGCACAAACAAATAACTGGAGCTCATTCTTTGAGTACAACACATTTCCTCTGACAGAATTTGAGTGTAGTTGCTTAAAAGTTAAGTGAAAGGAAATTATGATGGGAAACTGAGGTTAGCATTTATTAGACTCTAATGTGACGTCTCTTTTATATCCCTGAGGGTTGTTTGGTGGTTTAATAAACCAAATAATAAGGAGACAACTTATTTTAAAGTGTTTTTAAATTAACTTTATATACCAGGATAAACCTTTAGCCGATTTTAGGGTCAGGTGATGTTTTCTGCTGACTTGGATTAAATCGACTGTCGTGAAGTTTCACTTCTCCTTTTTAAAAAGATGGAGACCGATTGAGAGGCAGAGCTGTGGGTTAACGATTTGATTTTAAATCCCTGCGTTCACGAGCAGAGATCATACTCACAAGGAATTTCGAAATGAACCGTTTATAACGAGATTTATGAGCGACTTACAGGATAAACTTAATTACTTTTAACAGAGGAGAGTTACTGATATTTCCCCTTAAGGCCCAAATCTAGTTGCTAGCTACTTGACAGAATACATCCCCTTTCACCACCCTTCAAACCTAACTTTCAAAACTAAAACATTATGCAGAATATGGCTGCAACTCGGGCCTGCATACATGCATTGGTATGAATGCATGAAACTGAAGAGGATCTGCAATCTGGCTTATCCTTGCATACGTAGATTTAGAAAACAATGTACCAACTAAAAATAAATTAGAGCTTTGAAAGTGACCATGATGACACTGGTAGTCTTAATGAGGTGCTTTTCCAACCTTCAGTAGAAGTGAATGTAAAGCAGCGACGTAATGAATGTGCTAAACTGTTATCTATCAACAATTAAATGTTTTGTCTGACCAATCTCAGGCTTTTTTCGGTTGATGTTTGCGCAGTAATATTCGCACGCTTCACTTCAGGCGTGCACAGAAAAACTAAACAACTCTGGTACTTCTGTGCTAAAACCTTGTGGTTTTTATTCATCCCCTAGTACACCACTGTTGTTATAAATCGCCAGAATGCTTCAGATTTATGAGGTAGATAATTATGTAGGAATGACATAAAATCGCAAAGACTTGACAGGAAGTAAAATAAACAAATAAAATAATAAAGGTCACTTTTGATGCTTGAACCAGAAAAGACCAGCAGACCTTCGGAGCGGCTCTGATAGTCTGTAGCTAGATATTACTGAATACTTTAAAAAAAAGAAATGTGAATTATTTCATTTTAGTCAGGGTAGAAGGATTTTTTATTCACAACACTGATGACTGGAAGAAAACATAAAATCCTGCTAATTCTTGTGCTGTCTACATCTATCTATCAGTTACATATTAACTATATCTGTAGTGACCTGCCTATTCAAATCTCAATTTTGGGGATATTTCAAGCACTAAACAAACCTAAAAGTCTGTTTCTTGAATCAACAAACCTATAAAATGCAAAAACATATACATAATTTTCACAAAAACTGAAGCCCTGCATGTGACAGGGGTCATGATGGTAAAAACTAAAGCTATTGAAGATTTTAAATAAAAGTGTTTATCCATCAGAATTATTATAGAAGTAAAACTAATCCAGGATGTAAACAATAAACCCCCTCATATTGAGTTATAAAGATGAAAAAACAAACACAGGCTTTAGGAAATGTCTTATTTAATGAAACATACAGGAGAATGTGAACCTAAAACAGTGGCAGCTAGATAAAAATAAACTAGGAGGAAGAGGAGGAAGAGTCACAAAGTTGCCAACACGTTTCAGAGGAACAGATGATGGTTTTGAAAAGCTAATGCTAACTAGACATGCTAACAGCTTTTTACTGTATCTGACCGCAGGAATAAAAACCTCTAAGACCTCTGTTATCGATCTATTTGTAATTAATACAAAAGTATTTAGGCTATGAGAGTAATTCTAACAAAAAAAAACCAACAACAGCAAAAGAGAATATAATATTAAAAAACGAGTGACGGTTAGCTACAGCTAGCTTGTCAATTCAGATGACAGCCGTGAGGCATTCAGGGTCAGCAGTTCAAGACTCCTAGAATTTGATTTTGAAAATGTTTAGTTTTTGTGCATAGATGCCTCCTATTTGTGTTTTATTTGCGAACTAGAAGCCAGAGAAAACAGTGAAGAGCCTCCCGTTGAAGCAGGCCGTGTTGACTTACGTCTGGACGGTTGGTTAGATTCTCCCAGAGCTTTCCTTCCGCCGCCGCCGGACTTCTTCTCTGTCTTCGGTCCCGCCGAGTTACTTTTCTTCCCTTTCTTCACTACCTCCCACTTCCCGGTGGAGCCATTGTTCGAGGCCATGTCTCGGGGGTCCAGATGGACTGGTATCGGTTCGGATGGAGGGGAAAAGGGGGTGGGGGTTCCTGTCGTAGCTGGGGCTGTGAGGGGCTCCGTGAACGGCTCAGAACGTTCGGCAGTCCGCGTGCCACGTCTCTTTGTCGGCATGACGTCAGAGTGATGCGTTCAAATCGTTAGTTTAAAATCTTTTTTTCTCGGAAGGCGAAGTTAAGACACGTTTCAACAACGAACGACTTTAAAAACGTCACTTTGAGCGACGTAAAACAAACTTCAAAACCATGATTATAAATGATTAATTTTGAGATCATATCTCATTTTTAAGAGATGCTAAGTTCTAAATATTAGGTCATATTTCATATTTAATATATGCTGTTATAATTATGAGATCATATTTCATATGCGATTGATTTCTGTTAGTCCTAATGATACTGAAATTTCCTTATATGAACCGTAGCTTTTGAAAGTAAATAAATAAAGTTATACATAAAAAATGTGCAAATTGAAAACTTTTTAATAACTAATCAGTCATTAGTTAGTTGAACAGTTTGAACCATATATTACACATCCAAATCCAGATTAAATGTGCCTTTTCGTGACTGTTAAGGTGTCAAGCACGAAAGGGATCACTATTTTTAATCAACTAATTATTCTGATTGTCCCTCAAAGTGAACAAGTATCAGATTTTAAAGAGTTGAAGCACTGAGATGTGAAAAAAAAGTTTATTAAATAATCAGCTCCATTAATTTTACTGTTATGTCTGTTTTGTATGTATGTAGATCTGATTTACGTCAGTAAAAAGGTAATGACTGAGCTGTTTTGGTTTTAAACTGACATGTTGTCTCTGTTCCCCACACTTTGTCCAATTCTGTCTGCCTGACGGTCGGTTCAGGCAGCAGATTTGGTCGTTGGCACAAACCTCCTGGATTTCTGTCAAGAATCGTTTCCATCAAAAACAACAGAGGTTAAATCACTCACAGTGAACACATTCAGCCCTTCGGTGTCAGTAAGTTCATCTTGTGCTTTGTGTTGAGAAGTAAATCCAACTTTTTTCCATGTGAAATATCTTTCCTGGCTGTATGTGAGATAAAACACTATAAAATTATATGATAAGCTCCGAAAAAACACTGCAAACAGAAAACAGGGAAGCTTCTTAATTTCTTGAAACCTCAGAGCTTTATTTCATTCCAACTCCAAATGATGCAAGTTGATGTCGTGGCTACCGTGAGCGTGTCCGAGGTTTTCTTCTGACCGCTCCAACTAACGTCAAACATGCTCAATCACAATAAACCTTCATTTCCTTGGCAGCCACGGTGATGTGTTAATGCTTTACAACACATGAAAACTTAAACAGAGGAGTAAAGATAGCAGCTAAAATGTTTAACTAAATTCACACAGCCAAACATTAGTATTTAGTAGTGTTTGTCTGCAGTGTTTAAAGAATTTATAGCCTCATATTTGTCTGATAAATAAGTTTTACACTGATGCCTCTGACTTGGCCACTGAGGAGTTCAATGCAAATAATAATAATAATAAAAAAAAAAAACATACTTCTTTAAAACAAATTTACAAAATATAAAATTGCATCTTCCTGTATCTTCCTGGCAGCAGCCAGTCACTGCATGTTGGCATTTTGGATCATTTCAGTCGGTTTGTTTTGCTACATTTAGTGCAAGACCTTCAGTCTCCCCAAATCCAAACCATCCCCCCCTTCAGAAACTGTACAGATTAGATTAACAAAGATAAATAAATAAAAACATAAATACACCGAGTTGTCATCTAAACAAGCTGTCAGAACCATGTTGTGAGCAAACACTCTCTTGCGGGACAACTTAATGAATAAAACCACATCTGTGATGGTTTTTTTCTCATTTCTTTAGGGCAATTACTTGCTTTAAGCATGTACATGTGTGCAGTTCAAAGTCTGTGATATGTTTGAGGGCTAAATGTTCACTTGTCATCATATGATCAAAATATATCCATTTGCAGGCCTGGCTGCTAAAAGGCTAAACATTTTTGTAATAATCTCAGCTTGTAAAAGCCAGTCAATATATATAAAAAAAACAATCATGTTGAGCATGAAAAGTAGCATGGTTTCATGTATAAACTCTGAAGTTTGACTGTGAGAAAGCAACTTGCCTCCTCAGACAGATTTAAAGCACTCTTTGTTGCAGCGGTGCATCTCTCTAATCCCAAAGCTGTTAAATTTTACATTTTACATGACAGACTAACAGACTGAACTTGTCCTGCAGTGCAGCTGTCCCCTCTGATAACAGGTTAGAATTAGTTGAGTAAGCCAAGCCAGGCTGCTGGGCCCTAGTCCAGACACATCTGGGTTTAGTGTCCTTTCAAAGTAAGAGTCTGGGAAGCTAGACCGTACAACAAAGTCACTGTGAATATGTACAGCCGTTGGTAAGGTGGAGGAAGTCAGGGGAGGTCGTAACTTAAAGAGGGTGAAAGAAGGAACAGAAATGGCATAATGGTCTAATTAAAGTATGACGGGTGAGGGATGAAAATGAAAATAGAAAAGCTTCAGAACTCTTCTTGGTCTTGTGCTCCTTCATCAATTTCCTCATCTTCTGGTGGCGCAAATCCTTCCTGCAAAAGACAGTTAATATCAGAGTTACGGTGCTGTTTGTACACAACGCCTCTGCTAACTGAGTGCCTTTCTACCACAGCCTCCACTAATGTTTCTTTTTCAACATTTGTTGATATTAGGGGTGTCCAAATGGCAGACCGCAGTCTGAGTCCGGACTCAAACGAAGTCTTATCTGGACCCAGATTGTTTTTTACGCAGTGCACCATGAAGATGTTACATATTCTGGTTCCTAAAATGTTCCACAAACTGTTCAAGGTTGTTCCTCATCTCCAGTAACTCAGTGTGTTTGTAAAAACAAAAACGTGTACTTTTCTCTGAAGTAGGAGTGTGCGCGGCGTCTTTGTGTACTGCCATGATGTCCTCACAGTAAGTAGAAAGTGAGCATGTCCGTGACAGACTGTGTTTACCTCTGTAGCGTACAGTATGTCGATGATTTTGCCGAGGGCCGGGTTGTTTTCGTTTTCCTGGCAGATGAGCTCAATGTCTCTCAGCTTTCCGAAGTAGAAGTCCCTCTCCTTCTCCAGCCCGTCTATTGTCAGTTTCATATCCATAATCTATGACCAGCAGGAAGAAACATGATGAGTAAACTGCCAGCATCTCTTTGTCCCTGAAACTTTACATCAGATGTTATTTATCAGTAAAACAGTTGCCAGACAGCACTGCAGGTAGTTTCCTTCAGCTAAAGCTAAGAAGTCAGTCTTAAAATGAAGACCTAAGAAAAAATAATGTTACTTTTACAGCAGCGCTTTCAGTTTTTACTCTGAATGATAATTAGTATTGACAATATTTTAATTTTAATATTTTTTTTCTTAATATTATTTTTCTATCTGTTTGAAAAGCTTTGCACACTCTCACCACTAACC
>JAOXNZ010000085.1:4335986-4351005 GCA_028566095.1 Kryptolebias brasiliensis
ACAATTACGAGTCGTTTGTTTACATTTGAACATTGACGAGTTCACTTTGGACAGTCTGACGGATATCGAGTCTGTAATCAAAAAAACAGAAAAATTGCATATTTTGATGAATGTTGTTTTAAGTAATCTGTACAGAACATTTAGTTTGGAATGATGGAAAACAAACAAACAAACAAACAAAAAAAACAGTCACTGAAAAATGTAACTCCTGAAAGAAGCACCATATAAGACAAGTGACAGCAGGAGGTCTCATCCAGCAATCTGGCACAAAAAAAAAAAGACGTGTGCCGGAAACGAGCTAAATAAGATCTCCATTCAGATATTTTCTGTCTCCATTAAACCGGGACCTGTCTGTTGACAAAGATGGCCTCTCCGTCAGTCCCGCAGACTAAGCACTGTCCCAGCACGTCCAAGCTGTTGATGGACAGCGTCTGGCTGGGCAGCATGTGAGTCGTCTCCAGACGGCTTTTACCGGAGTCTCCGCTGAGCCAGGCGCTGATGAGGGACTGGTTCCCTCCGGCGGGGGTCACGGCACTCCGAGACGCCATACTGCTGTTCCTGCCACCTGCCGACGCAATAATCACAACTTATATCATAGACTGTTCTGTTAGAAAATTTAACTAAATCACTTAGTTTCAGAAAGGATCCTTGATTTTAAGAACTAATAAACTAAACTAATATACATAATTTGTTAGCTCAGTCTTGTAAATGGAGAGTAATAAATAAGAATTCAAAATAAATGTATTATAGGATTATATATTTTGCATTACTGGCAGAAATAAACAACCTACCATTGAAGTCCGTGTTTGATGCAACATTACGTAACGTTCATATTATTTCAAAATACAACTTATTAGGTGCTCATTCAGCACTTAATATGTTTTTTTGTTTTTAATTTTTTTCCCTCCCAATCTAACTGTTGTATTTCTGCATACATCCTCGTGTATCTAAACGTTCAGCTCGTTCAGATGGTTGGTTCTTGTTTTTTTACTTTTATACTTTTCAAAACTTTATTTACAAATATTTTCTCCAAAGAAAAACATTAAGATCTCTTCAGCTCCTTTAAAAACATTGTTCCCTTTGAAATCTGCTTCAGCGAACTGGCTCCGTATTTGTCTTCTAATGCTACTTTCGGCTTTTAATTTTTTGTTTCTTTTTGTCTTTTAGCTAGCATTTCGCTACTTTTAGGTTTAACAATTAAGTTTCAGCTTTTTCAGGAAAGTCACTCAGCTCTCAGTATTCACTCTAATTTCTCTGGTTTGTTTTGATGCCATCTAACCACACAGTATCATATTAAAATCTTATTGATTCAAAGAGCTGTTTCTGCAGGTTTTCCACCAACCTTTGGCTTTCCGGTGAAGACAAGATAATCGGAACCCGTTGACGTCATCTTCAGCAGTTTTATTATACAGCTGGATGTTTGTTTAATTATAAAACTTTTGCTTTTCCATACCATGTTTATCATTTGTTTGTTTTTTACAGTAAAAATCAGCTTTTAAATGCCTAACGTTAACCAAGCCAGATTAAAACGGGCAGAATTATCTATAACTTCAAATTTCTCAGACATGTAACTTGCCTTGTAAGAAGGAGGGCATGTCTGAGTGGGACGAAGTCTCCCAGTGCAGCAGAGAGCCGTCCTCTGAACAGGTGAACAGATGATCTGGGTTGGTGGGGTGGAAGTGAACCTCCCACACTGCCGGGAAAAGACACAGGAAACGGACATGTGAAGGATTTAGAATTAAATAGCTAGATAATTTGAGAATGACTCTTACTTTCAGCTGAGTGGGCCTCCATAAGTGAGGAGGGCACGTTTCCTTGTCTCACATCCCAGATGCAGAGCATTCCATCCTGGCCTCCTGTGGCAACGATGTGCTGCTGGTTTGGATGTCTGTCCACGCAGTACAAGGGACCTCTGTCTCCTGACCTGCAAAACATATCAGACAAAGAAGAAAAAAAAGAAAAGATCCTGAAAATAAAATAAAAACCTGCACAGGCAGATATGCTGGTGTAGATTCTCAGTCATACAGGACATGGTGAACCAAAAAAAAAAGGTTTAAAAAAAACAAAAACTGGACTTCTATTCTGTGGCTGAAGACGTTTCGCTTCTCATGCGAGGAGCTTAATCAAACACAGACCCTAACGAGGCTCTAATGTGAGGAAAGTGAGGGTGAATCTAACTTACAGAACATCTCAGCTTTAAAAGTTTGAACTCCACACTCTCTGCTTTTTGAATTGATAAAGCTCCTCGGATGAGAGGCGAAACACCTTCACCTTTGTTTATTCCTTTTTATTTATTTATACAAGCCAAACTTACAAGGACAGGATCTGCGAGGGCGAGCTGCTTTGCTGCCTCAAGTCCCACAGCTTCAGCTGCCCGATGGAGTTCACTGTCAGAATCTCTGTTGTCCTCAGATACGTCACAGCGTGGATTGTGCTGCTGTCTGCGTTCTCTGGGAAACGTTAAGTGTCCCGACAACAAAACAAGTCAACATTACTTTGTTCACGTTCGGTTAAATGTAGCTGTCTGGTTTTAAATTTCACCTATGACCCGAGTCACTCCTTCGTGGTCGGCTCTGAAAACAATAACCCTGCCATCCTCCCCGACCGAAACGATTTCAGGACTGCTGCAGACGACTCCAGTGCAGGGAGCGTTGTCACAGGGGTAATGGTGAGCCCCCGCCCAGCGCTGAGAAACTGAGATTGTCTGAAAAAGAAAAATATGCAAATAAACAAAAAGGATGTGACATAAAACATGCAGGAGTTTGGCCAGCATTTTATTCTTTGAGCTGTATTATATTTGAAAAATAAGTTATTGTCTTTAAAACCAGCTCATACCCCATCTGAATGAGGACACATTTAAAACATTAATATATTTTCAGGACAGAATGAAATTTGTCTTTCAGGGGGTCCCCAGCTTTTGTGAGGGTTATTTTTCTGTTTTCTGCAGGTTTATAAATAAAATCCCAAGCAGCAAAATTGCCTGATCAGTTTGAGCTACTGATTTATTTGCCACCTCATTACCCCGACTTTTAAACATACAGTGATGTCTTTCTCTTAGACTGACCAGAAATTAAACACGTTCAAGCAAAATACTGTGGGAAAATAAAGTGCAATTTTGCACATACGACACTGAAATAAGATGTTCTACAAAAAAATGGCAAATCATTCTGATAATAAAACTTATTTAAGACCTTCCTTTAATAAAAAAATGAATAAAAGTTAAAGTAAATAAGTGTTTCTGCCTTTATTAGAAGAAATTCAGTAATTAAATGTCCGACAAATTGGCTTAATTCTTTTGCTCACCGTAATAATTTATTAGGATGGAAGTTTATACTTCGTTAATTCAAAGTGAGATACTTATATGAATAATTTTCCTCAAGAAGATTTGCAAAGTTCAGGGTTTAAATCTTATCAAAGGAGGTATAAACAAGAATGTTTTCCCTCTAATAAGGAATTTGTTTTTGTCTTTTGTCCTAACATGTAAAATTGCTGATAAATGTTAACACTTTATAATATTTTTTTATTTTATATTGTAACAAACTGTAATTTCATACGGCATATATATAAATGTAGTATTTATAAACCTCACAGTGAGTTGTTTTAAGTACATTTTGTTGCTTTAAAGCAAATTTGATGTAGTGAGAGAAACGGCAGAAATGACTCTTGATTTAAAAGCCTGCAGACGCCTGTGGCAGCCTAACAAACACAAGACAAAGCTAAATAAAACTAGTTTGTTTTTGTCTACATCTTTATATCATCTACAGCCCACCGCTTATATTTTGTCACCCAAGCTTTAAAACAAGACAGCAGCACTTTTAAGATCATGCTCAGTCTCATTATTTGAACTCAAATGGACAGGAGACACATCGAAGCAGAGTCTGTCTTTGTTCATCATCAGTCCTTCTGAATGTTTGTGCTTTTAGTTTCACTCTGGTGTCTTCGATTGTATATTATGAGATTACTCACTACTTGTTCTGCTGTATCAGAGGCGTTTGTTGATCTAATCTATCCCTTTTCTGCTGTTATAGCTTCACATGTATGGGTGTTGCTCTGGCACATATGTGGAGATCTCGTATTTTGAAGCTGCTATAAGGGACTTTCAACATAAAAGCCTTCTGGACCCTGCTGTACCTGACTGTTCTGGTGGTGGCGGAAGATGGTGACTCCTCCCGTTGACGACGCTGTGACAATTTTCTCTTGGTCCAAAAACTGCAATAACATTATGAACAAAACAACACAACTGGCACGTTAATAAAAAAGTGTGAAGTAGAGGTTTCTCAACAGAAAATGCACAAGATTGTATTTGATGACATGTTTTTTTTAGTTGTTCTACCTGAAGGTCAAGAACATCTCCATCGTGCTTGTAGTCACAGATAAGCTGTGGGTCTCCTTCAAATCCATCCTCCAGACCCAAACTGCTGTGATGATTACCAATGGACCAAACAGATATCTTGTTGTCCTGTAGAAAGACACAGATTTGGGGATTATTAAATATTTGAAACTGTGCTCATCACCTTAGTCACGAATTAGTCCGTATAAGACTTTTCCTCAAACAAAATAAGAGAGACATCATCTTCATTACCTTTATTTAACCACATAAAAAGCCCTCAAGATCTTTTACAAGGATAACCTGGCCAAGAGGTTAGTAGAATAGACATAAAACAATGACTACAAACAAGTAATAATACGAGAAAAAACATAAAATTATTTTACCCTCAAGTTAAAGTGCATGAGCGTGACATAACAGCTATTTTCACAGTTGGTTAAAAACACAATCAATGATTAAAAACCCAACATGTCTTTCAGTAAAGAACATCAGGACATACAGACATTACAACCAAATCTACTACGTCACTGCACATTTTAACCAAAGTTTTTAAAGTACCGAAAGAATGGTTTGTAACAAACTTTAAGTCACTGATGGTTATGAAATGTGTAAATGAGCCAGTTAGAGAAAAGCGTTCAAAAACGCACACATTTTGCGTGGAGTCTGGGCGCACTCAAACTGAATGATTAAACTTGCCAACCTCGTTGTCCCACGATCCGGTCGCAAAAATATCCGGCTGTTGTAAAGATGAATACGATACTGGGCGCCATCTTGTCTTGCTAACTTTTTGGGACACGTATTTAGCACTCTCCATGAGGACAGATGCGGCTTCTGTCGCTTAAAGGTGAACAGATTATTATTATTATTGACGTTAGCTTAGCTTAGCTTTATATGCGCGCCCGCTACTTTATGCGTAGCTACGGTGGCGCAAGAGGGCCAAACGACCTGAATTTCTCACAGGGACTACGAATTGGTGTCTCGCGCCACCTAGCGGCTGCCGCTTACGTTACTGCGGCAAATCTGATAAGCGCTGCATGACACAGAGGAATGTGGCTTTTATTTCCTTTCAGCTAATATTTACTTTAATCCATAACTGAAGAGGGGAATTTATTTACTAGAATGACACTGTTTTGTGAGTGGGTGTGTATCTGAAAGGCGGTAAATAATAAAAAATAAAAATCATTTGGATGCCCGGTGACGTACCCGCCGCTCCGCCGTCTGCTCTGGAGGTTGTCAGCTTCATCGGCAAAACCGTTGGCGCAGGCGCGGCACTGACAGCTGCTGTCTACCTACTCCGTAAAGTCTGCTTAATAATGGCCTGGAAATCCGGAGGAGCCAGCCACGCAGAGCTCGTCAACAACCTCCGCAGTGAGTCCGAGTGCAAAACGCCAAAGCGGCAAACTCCGAAACGAATTTTACCGACACGGTCGGCCGGAAAAACGGCGTAGTGTTTGGAGGCTTGGGAGGGTTAGCACAGGAGCGGTAGCTAGCTGGTTGTTGACCCAGCGTTACCTCTCTCTCCCTCCACACCCCTTTTTCCCTAACCACGTTTGCGACATGGGGCAGCCACGTTCCCGTCGTTGCAGATAAAAATAACCAGAATTTAGCCCTTCATTGTGCTGCGAAAGTTTATAAAACTGCAGTTTTTTGCACTAAGTTAGCTTAGCATGCTAGCCGAATGTGCGTCATTTGGGATTTTGTGGCGCTGCCCACACTCGCTGATATCCACCGCTGCACTTTCACATGAATGACAGTGACAGCTGACACGTAAGGCCAGTTTCTGCAGCGCTTTTAGTGATTAATAATAATACTTATAATGATAAATCAATTAAATGACAGTTAGCCATGTCACTGCAGCAGTGCTAAAGTCCCGAACCGCTTCCCATTTCTCATTAATTTGCTCGAGAACCAGCCGAGGCTGTCCACAATTTTGAGCTATTTTCTTGTTTCAGGCTTTCAGATGTTTTGGTCCAGGCATGAACACATTGTCAGTCATTGGGCGATAATGTTATTGTGTGTGTGTGTGTTTGACTCTCTTGTTGGCAAAATATCTCAAGAACCACTGGGCAGGTTTTACCGAAAGACTCAGAAAGTAATCCTTGGATGTCAGTTTGCAATTCAATAACTTATTCAAGATGACCGTCACAACTACTCTATCTTAGCCAACGCAAAAATGGCTGTAACCTCTTATATTTGACAGATATTAAGCTAAAGTTTGGTGTGGTAGTAGCTGAGAGTCACTCCCAATGTTTACATCTTTGCTTAAAACATCCCTGTTTGTTACGAAAATATCTCACAAACTGCTGGACAGATTTTAGTGAAGCTCTCAGATGTTCGTCTACAACTCATTAACCTTTGGAGTCAACCTTATTGAGGATGTCTGCCATTGCTGATTGACCTTAGCCAACACAAAAATGGCTCCAACTCGCTCAGTTTGACAGATATTGAGCTAAAATCTGGGTTGGTAGTAGCTGAGAGTCATTCACAACACATCCTCTGAATGCTAACGCATCGTACAGAACGTTATGTTGAAGGGTTTACCATATGTTGACCTGTAGAAATCAGGGAAGCCTATTAAAACATGTAAAGCCATCTTTTGTATGTTTGTTTTTGTCACATTAATATAACTGTTAAGTGTTTATACACATTACAGGTTGCTAAAATTAGTATAAAAATGAACTGTTATTGAAGACATTGGCCCAAACCAATGTTGACAGCAGGGTGTAGGAGGAGGGCTCAGAAACAAGAAACAACAAGCGTGTTTTGCTTTGTTGTTTTTGGACATATGATAGACGCCGTTACGAACCAAACAACAACTCTTGTCATTAAATGGGCTCATGTCAACACTGGCTTATTCTGCCCAAAAACAGCTGCTGCTACTTGTTTTAAAAAGTTGCAAAAACTGCTCCATTTAAATGTCTGACCAGTCTCTAATTTCTAGTCCTGTCCCTCGTTATTTTCATTATGAATTTATTTGTTTGTTTCTTAAACCACCACACGTCTGAGAAACATAACTTGTCGTGTTATTTTCTTTTGTTGGATCTAGAAACATGAAGTGGTGGTGATCCTATCCTATTTTCATTATTTGCACACCATGCACAAGCCATTTGATTTTTGTACGAGTTATTTGAGAATCACCAGGTTGGTGCTAAAACATAATTTTATGCCTCTTTTTGTTTGTACAACCCTTCGTGGTAGTTGCAATAAAACAGGAATGACTCTGCGTGGGATGACTGGGCGTTCTGTAAGTCCACCATGATCAGCGGCACGTTGTTTAATCGGCAGGCATCCTTCAGTCGGCCTTTGGTAACTGCTATAAAATTGTATCTGACATGTTTTTTTTCCGTGCACGCTGCAGATAGCAGCACGGCATTTTCAAATCCACTTTCACTATTAAGTATCTACCAGGTCTATTTATAGTCTTTGCAGTCCAGTATATGATTGCAAGCTGTAAGCAGTTTACCAATAGTTTTCTTATTTGATCAAATGATCCTGATCTGATTCTTTAAGTTTATTATTTGGAAGAAGACAAAAAATTATCAGTTTTGTAAAGTTTAGATTAAAACTAGGAGGAGAACAATGAAAACAATCCCACCAAGTAGTGTTGTGTGCTCTCTCACTTCTTTTGACCAAACTACTAACTGGACACTGATCTATTTAGACACAAACAGCTGAATTTTAACCCAGAGTTTGCACAATAAGCGTTAAAGCAGGTCATATGCGCAGTGCATGCTAATTTACAACCGTCTAATCTTTTTTTTTCTCCTCCTGCTCGGCCTGCGCAGTAAAAGTTCTTTTCAGTCTGTGCTGCAGGAACTTATAAATGTTGAACAATCGGCAAAGACTTTGTGCTGCTGTTCTGTCAGGAAAAGGTTTGAATTCTACAAATAAACAAGGGGAGGAAGAACACACCTTGACGTGCACTGTTATTGATCATTTAAGTGTCAGAAAGTGGTCGTAGGCGTCTGTTTGGCAGCCCCGTGCGGTGCGGTTTAGGGAACTGGCTGGTGTTGGCTTCTCCTCCTGCAGGAACGAAAAAGAGGACTTCTGAAGAGATGATTAGATTTTTACATCTTTATTACAGCATGGTCAGTGGAGGTGTTGCACAGCCCATGTTTATGCTTCTGTCTGGATCTACTAGATGTTTTTATGTTTTCTAACTGGGTGTGTCGGGATACACGAATTACCCGTCACGCTGCAGGGATTTTCACTCTGTTCTTTGTTTTACAGTGACTCATCCTAATGTTTTCATATTTCTTGTGTTAGTTTTTTACATTTTTATATCTTCAGTATTAGTATGTGAATGTTCATTACAAACACACGTTTTATAAAATGCAGCATAGATTGCAGGGCATTGTTTGGGGGGAAAACAAGCTGAAAAATGTGCATAATGTGCAACGTAATGGGCAGGATTGTCAATTCAAATGTCAGACATCACCACTGTGACGCAATACCACAGAAATCCATTTTGCTGTAAAGTATTTATGCTTACAGAGTTGTGAAATAGCTCATAATGGTTTATCGCAGCTATCAACTGTAATGTTTGGCAAATTCTCCCCACAGAACAGTGGTATTTTTGTTTCAACGTGCCGAATGTCTCTGAATTGACTTTAATCTTGTCTGTTTGCTGCAGGATTAAGTAAGGCCTCTCTGACTGTGTTTCTGCTTGTATCCATAAAACCCACAGTGACACACATTCTTTTGCGTCCTCAGAAAATGGCATCATTAAATCTGACAAGGTGTTTGAAGTCATGCTGGCCACAGACCGAGCACATTACTCCAGGTGTAACCCTTACATGGACTCGCCGCAGTCAATAGGTACGTACCGCCAAGTGGGATTATTGATCTGTTTAAAACAGAAACTCTTAAGGAACATTTCTAAGTTGAGACCATTTGTGTCACAGACTGAGCTGGAGATGGTTATTCATGCTTTTATTTCCTCTCGTTTAGACTATTGTAATAGTCTTTTTATTTGTTTTAATAAAACCCCTCTGGCTCGCCTTCAGTCTGTACAGAATGCTGCAGCAAGGCTGCTGACTAAAACTGATAGAAGAGCGCACGTTACTCCTGTTCTTGCCTCCCTGCACTGGCTTCCCGTGCACTTCAGATTACTTTTAAAATTTTGGTTTTAACTTTCAAGGCTATCCACGGCCAGGCTCCTAAATACATTCTTGACCTTTTGGTTCCTTTAGCTTCGTCTAGGTCTCTGAGGTCTTTGAGTCAAATGCTATTGACTGTACCCTGAACCCGTTTTAAAACCCGTGGTGACGGTGCTTTTTGGGCGGTGGCTCCAAGGCTCTGGAACGCCCTCCCATTGTCCCTCCACAGACTCTTTCAAGTAACATCTAAAGACATTTTTATTCAGACAGGCTTTTGCTTAATGTTTGCCTAATGTTTTAGTTATCTTGCCTTTGTGAAGCACTTTGTGATCTATATGTCTGTGAAAGGTGCTATAGAAATAAAGTTTTACTTACTTTAAAATCTGAGGGATGAACTAACCAAACGCATTTCTGTTTTAACCAAAAGGTTATCAAGCAACCATCAGCGCCCCACACATGGTATGAATTTTAGATGTTTCTACACTCACTCAGTGAAACTTTGAGCTACTTTGAAGAAAAGCGGACACAGATGGATGTAAATATAATGTATGTTTTTGTTGTTTCCTCGTTGACCCCCCCCCCCCCCTCTAAGCACGCCTATGCACTGGAGCTTCTACATGATCAGCTGTACGAGGGAGCAAAGGCTCTGGACGTCGGCTCCGGCAGTGGAATCCTGTCCGTTTGCTTTTCACGAATGGTGAGCCACACACGTGACGGGTAAACATAAACGACTTCTCCTTGGTAGCTTTGTGATTTATAGCCTGCTGATTTACTCAGTAACAGCATGTTGAGCTAATCACTGTAGAGGCAGACGTTTGTTTGAAGCCGCTGTTTTAACCGAACATCACTTCTTTCTGTGCGTTTTCAGGTAGGTCCTAAAGGGAAAGTTATAGGGATTGATCACATTAAGGAGCTGGTAGACGATTCTATAAACAATGTGAAGAAAGATGACCCCAGCTTGATAACATCAGGTCGAGTCAAGCTACTAGGTAGGAAATACTATGGTATATCATTTTTTTTCTGAAATGAATGACATTGTAATGCTCTTCATTGGTGGAAAACACAAAATTTCAGTAAATGCTTCAGTAAATTGCATCCACCCATACCATAATAGAAAACCAACAATATGATATATCATTACGTAAAGAAGAAGCTGAATGTTTTTGAAATATTTATAGTTAATCTGCAGAGGCGTGCAGTCTGTCTGTCGTTTGAGACAGCTTTTAAATGTGTGCGTGTGTGTGTGTGTGTATATATTCTAATAAATAATTAGGTGAAATTGGGACAGCAGATCTGTCGGCTCAGAGCGCAGCAGTGGCAGCAGATTAATGGATGAAGAAGTAAACGTGCTGAGGGGATCTGTCAGTGTTGTGTTGAGTCTATCGGTGAAATCCTGTCGTGTTTCAGTGGGAGACGGGCGGATGGGCCACCCAGAGGAGGCGCCGTATGACGCCATCCATGTTGGAGCAGCAGCTGCCTCTGTCCCCCAAGCTGTGAGTCTGTCTGAAACTATCCCTTCTGTTAATTCAACACAGATTAAAGGCCAAGTCTAAAACATGAAATGCTTCTGAAAGTAAATACCGCCCACCGCTGAAGGCGAGAATGTTTTTGCCCGTGTCTCTGTCTGTGTGTGTGTTTGTTAGCAAAATATCTCATGATCCAATAAACGGATTTTAATAGAACTCTCAGACACAACTCACTGGACGGACAACTACAGCCGAAAGTTTCATTAAACTCGAGAGATATTTTGCTAACAGACAAACAGGGTTGACTCCAACAGTTAATGATAAAGTTTTAAGCAGAGATCTCACGCAGCGAGTAGCGTTTGGAGCATGTGTTGTGGATGACTCTCAGCTATTATCACACCAAACAGCTTCAACAAAAGAGCTCAATATCTGTAAAACTGACAGAGTTAGTTGTTTTTGTGTTTTTTGAAGTCAGTTGGCTGTGGCAGCCATCTTGACTTGGGTTAGCTCCAAAGGTTAATCAGTAATTCACTAATTAATAATGATTGTATGATTATTTCTTGAAAGTTTCATTAAAATTTGTCTAGCAGTTCATAAGCTAAGCTAAGACTAGATGTGACAAGATAGGATGAGACAACTTTCTTAATTCCCAGTAGGGGAAATTACAGCAGCAACAAGGTTACACAGACATGAAAAGCTATAAAAATACAGTAAATATAGCAAACGAGGCAGAAAAGAAATACAATTACAAAAAAATGCATAAAATACAGTAGTCTGTATGTAGAGTATAGATTGTCAACATACAGACCTGCAACATCCTGTCTTTATAAAATAAAGTAACAATACTAGTGTAAAAATAAAACATGCTTGACAATTAAAAACAACACAATAAAATGTTGTAGGATCCAGACTGGAAGGAGCTGAAGCTTCAGGGAAATCAGGATATGTGCACTTTAATTCTACATCCATGCTGTTGCATGCTTAGACAACCACATTATATATTACTGAAATATAAAGCAAAGCCAGAAAGTGTGAATGTGAACGTAGTAGATTCTTTTTGTGTCAATATGTTTTGAAGTTAGCTTTTCTTGATAAATTGACTAAATTCTCTCAAAATCGTATACTGTAGGGTTACTTACCTATGGAAGGATATTCCAGGTGCAGTTATAACACGCACACGACTCAAACGTGATGCTGCAACAAGACGACTGATTCTTGTTTTGATGGCGACGGCGATCGTCCATCGAGTCACACGATTTCTCTGTTTTTAACTCTATGATGTACATCCAGTGATTACTTTCTGAAAGTGTCATTAAAATGCATCCAATAGTTCATGAGATCATTTGGTAACAGACACACACAGGCAGAAACATTATCGCCCGCCTTCCCCTTTCGATGGCAGGCAGTTGTCAGATATTTCTGACCCGTTTGCCTCTTCCAGCTCTTGGACCAGCTGAAACCCGGCGGGCGGCTGATTCTCCCCGTCGGCCCCGCAGGAGGGAACCAGATGCTGGAACAGTACGACAAGATGGAGGACGGCAGCACCAAAATGAAGCCCTTGATGGGGGTGATTTATGTGCCTTTAACAGACAAAGACAAGCAGTGGTCCAGGTGGAAGTGACTTCCTTCTCCCCCTCCTCCCCCTCTCTCCTTCTCACAGTGGCAAAGGTGAAATGGTGTGGCTTGGAGCAGGCAAAGGAGCACAAAGGGCTGCATTTTGCTGTTTGTTGACGTTTTTTTGCTTCTTCCATACCATTACCAACCAGCTGCACGTTTCCTCTTTAGCTTTTTTTTTTCCACTACTTCCAAATTTTTGCAGTGAAAATTTCCCCCACTAATGCAGTTTTTGGGACAGTAAGTAGAGCACTGAAAACAGGAGCGATGCGCAGGCTTATGCTTGTTTTTGTTTTAATAAAAGCATGATTATAAAACCCAACTTTTAAACTAATTCAGTTGAATCTTCTGTGAGATGCGGACACAAACCGGCTACTGTTTGACTTTCAGCACGACTAAACGTTTTGCATGTGATTCTTCGCTGTTTTCACTCTGACAGCTGTAGCTCCTCGCTCGCCGCTTTTCTGACGTTTTCTTCTGTTTTTCCCACAGGGATGAACTCTGAAGAAGAAGAAGAAGATGGTCCATAATCCACCTTTAAGTTTGAACCTGGAAGAAACTCGGATTGGGGGGATTTGGGGGGCGGGGGGGTCGCACAGGCCTCGACATTTCATTTAAAGCATAAGAAAATGTGCTGTTTTTGTTTAAGTCAAATGAGGAACTGGAGTATCGGCGCTGACGGCCCTGAAGGGGCTGCGAGGAAAGACTGCTTGAAGCTCGACGCAGAAATATTCAAGATGGGCTTTTTGTTTGTTTTTCAGGCCTACATGTGTTTGGTTATACAATCTTATTAACTGCTGGATTTAAGTTTTGTTTTTTTTTTCTGACGTGGTTTCTCCATTTGAGTTGCGGTCTGTTTACAGCGTCACATTTCGGCTGGATCAAAGCTGAATGTAGGATGACGATGAAGGCCTGAGCCTTTTAGATAATTCACCTAGCTGTGTGTGTGTATCATCTAACTGTAGACTTTTCTTCTAAAATATGAGCTTTCTTTCCCTGCCAGCAGTATTAGAGTCACACAGACAGGCGACACGGTGGCTGTCACATGTTAAACACACTAACAGCACCAACACGCATGGGCTGTGCTTCCCACCTGGTGACGTGTTGTTTTCCGACGCTAAATGCGACGGTCGCTGCTTTGCCAAAATAAACTTCAACATAAAGCAACCGAATGTCTGTTTTCTTGAAGACGAAGAACAAAAAAACAAAAACTCCCACAACATGACAAAAAAAGCACATTTTATTTTGTGTGATTGATGATATTTGGCTTTCACAATCTCTTAAATGGCATATGACAATAAAGAGATGCTTGTTTATTTTTGTCTCTTGTTGGATATTTGTGTGCAGGTTACAGCTGGAGTCACTTTACAGCTTAAATCAAACTTTTCTTAAACTATTAATAAATAGTCAACGTATTGATCATCTGAGTAAAACTCACAGAAAAGGTTCAAACTAAATGACTTCTGCTTCTGTGAAAGTCAGAAATCTCTTGTAAACTCAACATATGCCACCTTTTTATTACATAAAATGAAATAAGATAAAAGACCACTTTGAAAGAACATAGTTTTGCATTTTTATGTTTTATATATGTTAGCTTTTTTTTAAAGAAAAAAGTTGTAAAAGATAAAAATATAAATAAACAGGATATGTTATGGCTTTTATGATTTTGTCCCCACAAAGAAATTAATGTTTGATGCTTCAACAGGCACGGCAAAGGGGTAAATGTGCAGCGCAGATATGGCAAATTAGTGACAAATGGTGGCAGAAACAGCTTTTTGTACACAAATAATTGTAATTTGTTTTACAGTATGTATCCATGTCTAATGAGAAAATAAAAAATTATAGATCTTCAATTATTCTTATTATTCTGATTCTCTTAAAGACAATAAATATTACTACTCAAGCAGCTGAATGTTTTAGATAAATCAGTGTTCAGATGTTTTCAGGACATTAAAGCATTAAGACTTTCACAGCCTGAAATAAAAACAAATTCAACACAAAGTTTAGTTGAACACATCTGAGCTGCTGCCGTTTCCTGTCGGGCTACAGGTACATGCCGTTGATGAGGTAATCCGACTCCTCCGTGGTGAGGGGTCGAGTTTTCTTCAGCTTGTGACGGACGAGTCTGAGCCGACAGCCGATCATGAGCAGCAGAAGAGCCGTGATGAAGACGCCGAGCGCCAGAGGAAGAATGGCTCCTGGAGGAAAAAAGAGGAAGTGAGGAGGACGACGTCTACAGCCGGACATTCGACCGCAAAGACACAGGAGAAAACCAACACGAGTGCTGACTGCTGAAAGGCTGCTGAATGACTGCTAAAAGGCTGCTGAGGGACTGCTGTAAGGCTGCTAAAAGGCTGCTGAATGACTGCTGTAAGGCTGCTAAATGACTGCTGTAAGGCTGCTGAATGACTGCTGTAAGGCTGCTGAATGACTGCTGAAAGGCTGCTGAATGACTGCTGTAAGGCTGCTGAATGACTACGAAAAGGCTGCTGAATGACTGCTGTAAGGCTGCT
>JAOXNZ010000085.1:4369623-4379850 GCA_028566095.1 Kryptolebias brasiliensis
GAATCAGGTGTGTTGGAGCAGAAAACCCTAAAACTTCCAGGACAGTGGAGCCTTGAGGCCTGGAGTTTGACACCCCTACGTTAGAAGATGGCCTTGAATAGAGACAGCTCCTTTGTGCTCTAAATCTAAAAAATGAAGAACCTTTTTTCTCTTTTTGTTAGGTGAAAGCAGGACTGTAGTTGTGGCTGAAAAGCTTTCACAATCGCAAAATAATAATCGCAATATCAATTGAAATATTGCTATCAGACATTTGACTAGTTTGTCTCCTCTTTTTGCCAAATAAATTACACGATAATCAAGAAAACGTGAGAAGCTACAAGAGTTTAAACAAATATAATAGCTCTAAAGCATTTTTTATGCTGTATATTGTTTTGGTATTAAAATAATTTATATTTGAGCTACTATAACCCCTCCCCTGCTAACCGACTCTCAGAAGTCAACACAGATATGAGGTTCTAAGTGAAAATGTCCATCCAACGTAAACAAAGTGACTCGTTTCTGTTCGCTTCCACTCGTTCTACCTGAGGAAGAGGGACCTCGGCCCCTTCACGTCCCTCTCGCTGTAGCACTTGACGCTGGGCTTGAAGATGAAGGGGTTCGCATTGAGGTCGTTGTCAGGAGAGACGGAGCCGTACTCGCTGCTGCTGCTGGTGTCCTCCACCACCACCGGCACCGGCAGGGAGATGCTGCGCAGGTACTCTGCAGGGCGCCGCACATGCAAGTCAAAACAAGAAGTGTTTCCAGCTTTTACTCACGAGCGGCGTTATGCAGCAGATTCTGGTCGGGTCAGAGGGAGGTGCTGCTTCTCACTAAAGCTTTCAAGAAGATGGTTTAACAGTTTAAAAGAATAAGGCGTATGTTCCTAAACACAGTCAAGCACCTGGAGACATTTAGTTTAACCTCTATTTTGAGTTCTTGGAAAGAGGGGAAAATGTAAACTGCGGTTCAGCAAAGCAGGCAGATGTGGCGGACAAGTCTGAAAATATGTGTGCAAAACACTAAATGAACTCACCTGATCCTGAAGACGGAGCTACACAGGGGCGAAAACAGAAAAACGAGGGTCAGCAGTTTAATGAGAACAAACAGGATTTACATGAACAATTGGCAGGATAACATCGAAGCTCTAAAGCTCTTTTCTAATCTCGTTCACTGGTCACAGAGCACATGACTGCGTCGCTGCTGTGGGGCGAAAACCCCAGGAGAAGTGAGTCCACGTGAAGAAGAAGGCAGGAAGGATGTGGCTACAGTTTTTAAAAACACAAACCAAACTGCACGATGAAACATTAGTCCACAAGGATGAGCAATTCACAAGTGGAGCTAGGATCATAAGATTAAGTGATACATCTCAGCACGCCCCATACGGATATTTTAGGATTCAAGTTCCTTAGATCTCTGTGTGTTATTAATCAGGGTTAATGAATCATCATTAGCGTCCTGAAGGTGCTGACTGGTAGGAGTGCAAAATCAAGTACTTGTGGCTTTTAAGGAGGGTAAAACTTTACACAACAATTAAAGCAATAAACAAAGGAATGTTCATTTTAAACCAAATGACCACGTGATAATGGCAGTTTGATACACAAAATATTACAAAACTTTGCTTCCTAACGTTTTTTGGGTGTCTCAGAAGCTCAGAAGCTTGAACTCAAATCTCCCAATGTATCCATGTTCCAGTCAGAAAGCCAGCAGGGTTTACTCACTGACTTTGGGGAGCTTGGTAGTTGATTGTTCTCACTTTAAACTTGTAAATTTTAATTTCCAAGTTCAAATCAAATGCACAATAAATTCAGTCAAGCTGGGTTTTACCCACTGAGCTCACCACTGAGGCTGCTCTTGGTCTTCTTCCTGCGGCTGGTGACGGTGAGGAACTCATCGGTGAGCAGGTCAAAGGCGGTGGCACGCCGGTCCGGGTCGGGCTCAAAGCAGCGCAGGATGAAGGCTTTGGCTTCCAGCGACATAGACTCTGGGATTTCTGGATGAATCTTAAACATGCCCACCTGCCGGGTGAAAGAGACTAAACCTTTAGGTTAAATTCTTTGATTTGTTTCAAGCAGTAAGGCAACAAACTGTGTTTACGTTAGATCGATTTTCAGGTCCTAGCAGTATCTTGGAGAAATTCAAGTGCAAAAACATTCATAACATTAGGAAAATTCCTGTGACTAAGGCTAGGATATGTTGATTTAAGATTACCACAGAGATACACCTGCTCTGAGACGTTCCACAAAGACGACTTTAGAGAACTTCAAAGATGTCAAATTCTTTAAATTCTAGGATCATTTGTGCAAATCCAAGGTTTCTAGACTACAAACTATGTAAAATACAATGATATTCAGCACGCCTCCTTATTTAGGTTCACAGCCCTTTAATTAAATCACACTTTATGGGAAAATCACAAGGTTAGAAGCTTTGAAATGAGGGCTGTAATGTTTCCCAGACATCTTTTCAACCTTTCTGCGGTCCTTAACAAGCTACTCGTGGTTACCAACCATAATTCGCTGGCGTGGAGCTCCAGAAATTTCCAAGCGCGCCATGTAAACTGACAGGATAAATATTTCAAACAAAAGACACACGAACGCAAGCTTGTTCTCGCTCTCACGGGGCCACACGTGTTCGTGTTCAAACAAACGTTCGTGCACAAGTGGCATTTAGAGTTTCTGCTGGACTTGATCACGTTGCAGACCACAGGTGGCAACACAAAGCAGGTGCACAATAGCTGATTACTGGTTTGGTTTTTCATAAAATGGGGGCTTGATAAGCATAGATGCAAGACTTGTTGATAATTCTATTTGATTATGCTTTGTATATAGTGACTTTATTTAAAAAATATGCTGAGTTTAGGGCAATAAATGACCAAAGCAGTGGAGATTTTACAGATTTACTGCTTTCGTTTACAAAGGGGTTTCCATGACCAACCATGAAGTCTGCCTAAAGGCAAAGGTTTCAATTAGAAGCAGTTTTTTTTCTACATTTTAATGTACATACATCAGGAAATCACATTACTGAAAAAATAAATAAGTAGCTCATGCTTTATTATAAGGTGGTGCCCTATTAGTTTAACCTCTTAACGGTCCTCCCCCCCAAAAAAGTGCCTGAAACGCCTGGAAAAAGAATACCAAAATCAAATTAGATGCTGTTCTTGAACCCTCTGGAGTACGTGCACAAGCTTGGTCTCTCTGTAAAGATAACACTCTGAATTTTTAGCCTCAGCCGTCAAAATTATTCTAACTATAACTAGTATGTAGTTACTGAAGTTGGAATGGACAGAAATCAAATGGTTTTTTTTCTCGTCTGGATTGGTCAAAAGAGGTGTCAATCAAAAGCGGAGGCACCACACAGCCATTTTGACATTGCGGTATTTAAATTTGAAACCCCAAGCGAAATTTATGAAGCTCTGTACTCAAATCTAAATCAATAGGGCCTGCGTGCTGCCTAATAAGGGGTTAATATACAGAATATTTAATAACGATTGACCTGTTTTTAAAGAATCAAACTCCCATTCCATGAAGGAATGCACATAACCCACCGCATTGTTTATCAAAGTTTTAAACAAAGATCTTGCACGATCTCTTAGCGCTCAGAGTATGTTATAGGGATGACTCTCAGCTACTGCCACAGCAAATTTTAGCTCAATATCTGTAAAATTACCAGAGTTACAGCCACTTATGGCCAACATCACAGAGTTTTGCTGAGGTCAATGGGTTTTGATGGCCATCTTGAATTGTCTTAACTCCAAACGTTCACCAGTTGGACATGAATATCCAATGACTGAGTTTCAATAAAATCTGTCTGGTGGTTCTTGAAATATTTTGCTAACAGACAAACAACACATACACAGATACAGACAGAGGTAATTATATTATTTTTGTGGGAAAAACAGGGTCGATGAGTTGACGAGTCTGAATTAGCTCTTGATGTTGACTTTTGACAGTCACTGCTAGCCTTTGCTAATTCTTTTCCCATTGTCTTTATGAGTCAACTGACAGCAGGTCATCAGCTGACTGCATCTGTCACACCTCTGGAAATATTGTGAGTGATGTTCTTTAAACATGTGAGAAAAGAAGCTTTCACTTTGTCTTCAAACCAGCACTAGAGGACAGTTTCAGTTTTGCTGCAATTAATCTGGCTAACTGTTTGGCAGCAAGGCAGACAGGATAATCCAGTTCTCTGTACGATAAACACATGAAGGAGGTGGTTAAGTCTGAGTCACCACTTTAAATACAGTACAAAATAAAAAAGGTGGGTCAAAGTTTGTAAATTTTTCAAAATTTTGATGAGTCACAAAAGCTGCTTACAATAAAATATTATTACAGTAGATATTCTTTCCATAAAAAGGTATAATAAACCTTGATTTATATATATGAAGATGAAGGTTTATTATAACATGCTAAACAGATTTCTGAACAAACACGTTGTTGATCCTCACTGGGCTGGAAAGGGTTGATGTAATCCTGTCTTTATCATCCACTTTTAGGATTGGTATGCAAACTCTATGGTGTTTAGGTCATATTTACGTACAAATACAACTGTACAGCTGTTTTACATCTACCATCATTAATATAATCAGTAGCAGCTGCTCATTGGCACAGTTGACCCATCATCTATTTCTAAAATGAAATAAATAACCTACAGTTGTGAGATATATTGCTGCTAACATCTCTCACCTTGAACATAGCGGCTTGTGGTTCTCCGAGTTCATAGAAAGGTGGTTTACCGGTGGCCATTTCTATGATGGTGCAGCCCAGGGACCAGATGTCTGCTGGCTTCCCGTAACCCCGTGGACCCTTGTCTATGATTTCAGGAGCCATATACTGCAATGTGCCTGGAAAAAGCAGGTAAAAACATCAGTGATACTGCCACATAACTTCATAAAAATAACTGTCAATTTTAGCTTTGTTTTTTGTGCAGATTTAATTAAAAAGCAGCAGAGTAAGGGTGGATTCATTAGCCGTTGATGTCCCCTGCCTGCTGTTTTCAGTTTAATTACAGAATAAGAGTAGCTTATTTTATTCTCCTTAACACAGGAGATGTAGATGCTGTTTTCTGTTAGAAGGGAAGTCACTGTACAGCGTCTCTAAAACTACAAACAAAAACAACTTATAACTGCCTAGATGTTCAAAAACCAAATTACAAAATGTATCACAGGTAAATGAAGCACCATCTGTGTTTGAGAAAAACTGATGTAAATGATCCAAATAGCTCATAGTGGCTACATTCATAAATTCACTCATCTCTAAAGTGATGACACCGGTCAGGTTAGAAAGGAGTAACAACCTTGTGTGAGGAACAGCTAAGAGTCTCTAATCCTGACCCCAAAGAAACATTTTCTGATCCCCTCTGAAGGGAATCCTTTGTTCTATTTATGACCTGCTAGCTGCTTATTAGCTGCATTTAGAAGCCTGTGTAATAAACTAAAAGCAGGCCCTGAGGCACTTTTTGGCAGGGGTGGGCTATATAAAGGAGAAGCCCAGTTTCCTGAAAGAGCTCCAACTTTCAGGGAAAGTCCCCGTCTGCTCCAGTCAGCAGCCTTATTCATGGGGTCAAACTGAGCCACACTTGGCAGCGTTTGTGTTGACATCACTGGGCCACACACCTACCTGATCTGACCACAGACTCAAACCCAGAGTCTCTGAATAGCAACAGTCGGCTATTTTAAAGACATTGCTTACAAGCCAAGAAAAAAGACTGGATTAACGCCTCGAAACGGGGACGGAGAGAACCCGTTTCTGTATGTGGTTACCTTGATGCTCAGCTTTATTTAAGGCCACAACTGAGCAAAGTTTGTTCACCAGTCATTCCGTTTTAAAGAATACCAGGAATGTCAGACTTCCTCAGCTTGCGGAGGTGTTTGCTTGTACAAAAGAGGGACACAGGAAGTGGGTCAGTACCTGTGAAAGTTTCAGTGCAGGGGTTGATTCCAGCCAGTCTTTTGGATGTGCCAAAATCTGATATCTTCAGGACACCGCTGTAGGTGTTAATGAGGACATTGTCACCCTGCGGACAGAAAAAAATAAATACATCAGTGAGAACAGGCGCGCCCAAGGCTGCTGCAGAGGTTCTGTGATTGTTTTGGTTGGACTTATGTCTTTTTGTAACAGTTTGCAAAGAGAGTACCGTCTACACTGTGCTGATGATTCTGACCACACTGTTCCAACATGTTAAAAACAGGAAGGTTTCTGACCCTGATGAGGGTTTGTGATGGGAACGTTATCAACGTTAGTTTGTCAAAAGTGAGACACAGCCTCTTACTGAAAATACTTTTAACCCACTGAACAATCAAGAAATGCTAAAACACCATAAAAAGCTGCAAAATAACTCAATAATAGAATCTACTCTGAGCAGATCCAGAGGAAAAAGTCACCTTTATGTCTCTGTGGGCTATCTGGTTGTCGTGCAGATATTTGAGCCCTTCCAGGATCTGCCGAGTGTAGAAGCCGATGGTGGGCTCGTTGTTTTTCAGAGGGCCCCATTTCGACCTCAGCAGCGCCGACAGACTCCCTGAACACAATGGGACAGAGTACAGCAGTAATCAGTGCTCACTTTGACCCGAGATTAGCATCAGAGGCCCGACTGGTCTGAACGTTCGGTGTCGGTGTCGGCGTGTTCACACAGACTACCACAAGCAGGTTTAATTATCAACCAAGATGACGGTGAGGAGAATCAAGGCTTATTTACTTAAAAATGGATTATATTTTAAAAATACTTATACATATGGTTTTCTTCTGTCGGGGTCATAAAAACAGTAAACTTGTCTGAATCACCAAATTATCAGCAATAACTCCCACTTGAACCTTTAGGTTTTATGCTTTGTGGGGCGCCTGTTGTTTTTATTTTTAAAAGATTTCCTTTTAATGCGTATAAAAGTGTCCCAGTGACCCACAGGAGTCTCACCTCCGGGAACCTGCTCCATGAAGATCTTTATGAAGCCGTTTTCGCTGATCGAACCCAGGTACTGGACAATGTTCTTGTGCTTCAGATGCTTGTGGAGGGCGATTTCCTCGTGGAGCGGCTGAGAGTATCTGCATTACAAAATACATTTAAACAAAAGGCACATGGAAATGCTTAAAAATGGAATGATTACCAGTTATTTTTCCAATAGTATTATTGCTTGAAATTCTCAAATCTTATCCTGATGACCTCGAAAAAACAAACAAACTTAAACTAAGTTTAAATCTAGTTTTAAATTAAACTTCTCTGAAGAGTAAATATAAAATCTTTACACTCAAATAGGCTTTAAGTTTTAACTGTCTGCTAATAAAGTTAAACCAGAACCAATTTAAGGATGGATGCTTTAAAAGGAGAGAAAATCAGACTCTAAATGTTGAATCATTTGACTGTGAGCTGAAATCTAAAGTTTACAGACTGACAGGAGATTATTGCTGAGTTTAAGGAGATGTTTATTGACTTTACATGTCAACTATGTTACTAAACTCATAACAATAAAAAACCCTGAAGGTGTTTTTTTAATATAACTAATTGGAAGAAGTTCAACTGGGATACGATGCTTTAAAAACAAAATATTGCCCACACCTGTTTTGGATAAATACATTTAATGTGACAAGTCTTTAGTTAACGAATACATGGTCTATAAATGTTGCTAAATGGTTAAAAGGCAACCTGTAGTGGTGTTGAATAATTAAATTCATCTCACCAACAGTTCAAAACATTAAAAGTTTTCAGTTAGTGGTGACAAAAAGATAAAAAAAAAGACAAAAAAGAGCTAAAGCTGGCAGATGCTAAACACCAAATTAGCAAAACAGTAGCTAAATTTTGCAAAACAAAATCTAATATTCACAAAACCATAGCTACAAGTAGCAAAATAGATGCTAAAGCAAAAATTACCAAAACTGTAGCTAAAAGGAGCAGAATGGTAGCTAAAAGCCAAAGTAGCAGAAAAATTCAAAAAAAGGGTTTTGCTGAAGCAGAACTGATTTTATGGGGAATTTTATCTTAAAAAAAGTTAAATATTTTGAAAGTTCAAAAAGTTACAGAAACCAGAAGTTAAAGCTCCCTGATCCTCACTGAACTGAACGTTTTGATGAATAAAAACAGAACAAAGATGGTGGAAGTAGTTTGTTCGCAGAAATAAACTATAAACAGGAAACCATGCTGACTCAGCATTCACAGAACTCATATTTTTATGGCCGATCAGAAGATGGCTCCAGCTGGATCCTGTTGAGCAGAGCAGGTACATTTTACAGAGATGTCACGTCGCTGCGCCTCTTCCTTAAGGTGACAGGAGAAGAGAAGAAGAACCAGGAGCCTAAAAACGACTACACCGAGTCTGAACTGAGACCCACTCCTGGCATCTGAGCAGAACAAAAGGTCCCTGCATGTTGAAGAAATGCCTGCCAGCCATTTCTCCTCATACTCAGCTCCCCGCACGAATCACCGTGTCTCCGTCTTGAGATATCAGCCCTCTTATAAATTATTCACACAGAATTCTGCACATTCTTTGCAGCCGAGCGGCCTGCTGACTTTCTGATGTGATTACTGGAACAAAGCGTGGCGATGGAATCGTCTCGTCTGGGAGCGAGTCTTGCAGGCTGAGAGTAGGTGGAACTACGAGGAGGCAAGCATCCAGAGCAGAGACAGTGATGGGAATAAAAGGGGGGAATTTGCCTTCACAGCTCTTCACAAACCAGCAGTCACTCAAGCAGAGACCAGTTTGCTGAAAGCCAGAAACCACGAGAGACACTGCTAATCTGTTTTTTTTTTATTTTGGCACTCCCAGTTGGAGAAAGGCAGCACTTTTCCTAATGGTGCTCAACAGAAATGCTGAAGGAGATCAGACTTTAGCAGCTGAGACACTTGTTCACATTCATAACGTAATTCAGTTTCTGCTTGCAGAGCAACAAGGGATGAGCAAGAACTGCTGAAATGTCAGATATGTCCTGAGGGTGGCTGCAAATAAAGACAGTTCCTCCTATAAACATGGACAAACATTGACCCGTATCACTACAGGTTAGAATATTAGATATTTTGTAAGCAAATATGACATTTGACTCCAATTTAAGCACTACAGCACGAGTTATAAAATATTAGAGTTCATCTTCTGGATCTTGGGAAATACAACATTCTCTGGTGTTTCTCAGAAAGCAGCAAACAAAAAGAAAATGAGGTATTTGTGACTTGAATGAAAAGGAGATGAAACACTGTGATTGGCTTTCTGACCTGCTGTCTCTCTCTGGTATTTCTTTGATGGCCAGTCGGACCTGGTTGCTGAGGTCTCGGCCTGCGTACACGACTCCGAAAGTTCCCTTTCCCAGGATCACCTTTTCTCCGTGCTCATCGTACTCATAGTCATACTGCAGAGGCAAAACAGATAACAGAGGTTTAAAACTGATACGCAGCTCACACTGAAACAAGCGAATGTACCCCAGAACATTGGTATATTTCAGCGGTGTCCAATCCTGGTCCTGGACGACCACCATCCTGCGGGTTTTAGGTGTTTCTCTGCTCTGAAACACCTGATCTGAATGACTGAGTGATTAACAGGCTTCTGCAGATCTTGAAGACCTGCTGAAGAGCAGAGAAACATCTAAAACATGCAGGATAGTTTCCCTCCAGGACCAGGACTGGACACTACTGATATATTTGATTACCAAACAAAAAATAAAACTCTTGCATCACTCTGTCTGGTTAAATTATCATTGAACCAATGGAAATCATTTGTGTAGCCAAAGTTTAGAACCAGCTGAAAACAGACAGGAGGAAGAGTCTCTGTTGCATATTGTTTTAAAACAGAACAGACTTATTGCTGAGTTCACACACACATTTGTCGACTTTGACGCTGAGGAAATAAAGTTTGAACCTTTCTGTTTGAGTGGAGAGGGAAAGAGTTGATCAAACTTTGAGTTGGAGGTAAATAAAAAAGTTGTACAGTTTAGTGATTTATTTAAGATTTACTGGTTAACTTGGGTCATGTAAACAGGCTAAGAAAACACCCACAGATGAGTCTGGTTCACAAGTAATGTTTAACCCTGAATGAAGCCCAATGTTTACATGCGTTCTGGAGCCAAGGGGCAGAGGATGAGGGGGAAGTTGGGGGTAAACAGCCAAATAACTGCCCAGAGTCCAGTAAACAGACATGCGAATAAAAAAAACACAGTTAGGTTGCAGCATTTGTATTTGTAAATAAAGTGGCTAACAAACAATAACCCTAAAGTTAATAACATTAAATGAAATTAAAACATCCAACTTTTGAAAATAATTTAATACATAAAAGCAATT
>JAOXNZ010000085.1:4379950-4394990 GCA_028566095.1 Kryptolebias brasiliensis
TGTGTGAATTCAGCTTTTACACAACTGATGTACTTTGTTCTGTTAGCTTTCAGCTGCCATTCTGCTATTTTTAGTTAGCTTGTTGCTATGTTTAGCTACGATTCAGCTACTTTCAGCCTCTAGCTAGCCTTTATATACTTTAGCCAATAGCTACCTTTTTGCTAAATTTAGCTACCATTTTGCTACATTTAGCTTTTAGCTAACTGATTGCAACCTTTAACTAGAATTTTGCTACATTTAGCTTTTCGTTCCATTTTACTTTTAGCTAGCATTTTGCTACTTTTAGCTTTTAGCTAGTGTTTTGTTTCGTTCAGCTTTAACGACTCAGTTTCAGCTTCTTTTCAGCCGTCATTCAGCTCTTACATTTCTCTAGTTTTTTTGTACCATAGTTGTTTGAAGTAAACATCCATTTTCTTGTTCTCTGGCAGTTTAAATCCTCTCATTAGCGAGTCCCAGCGCCGTTTTACAAAACTTAAATAAATATTCAACAATTCAGTCCATCTTTTCAGTCCAGAAAACTGTTCTGGTAACAAATAAATTGCTGTTTTCTTCCTCTAATCTAATCTCCTTAAATCTGTTATCTTTGACCCTTATAAAACCTCAACAGTAGAGGATTAAATATTTTACCTTTTCTTTTTGAAACAGGTGATCAGTTTCACCACAAAAAGTTTACTAAATAGATTTTAGTCTGCAGGTTGTGACTAAATGTCCCTCATTTCAGCCTCATTAGAGCTGCATAAAAACAAACAACGCTTCTGAGAGGAAACATAGAAATTGGATCTGCTCCATGCTGAGTCACAGAGGGCGCGGCGGCAGTCGGCGTAATGAGCTTTACTCCTCCAGCCGCTTCGGTAGAAAAACAGGTGAACGCATCAGCAGGTGTCAAAACGCACAAACAGAAATCCAGGCCTCATCCCAGCAGGTTTCTGTTCATTTCTACAGGTCTGCAGCTGCGCTCCCATTCAGGCATTATGATGCAAACCGTCGAGAACTGAATCCAAAAATCGCGCCGGAACAATTTTTATGAGCAAAAACTTTCTTAATCTTTAAATCTGCAAAGACGGCAGCCTGTTGGATGTTATTAAAGGAGAATAAAAGTTATCTTAAAAGTGATTTTTTTATTCCTTTAGATGAAAACATCACATTTCCTGTGACATTTACCAGGTGTCAAAGTGCACCACTGAAACAACAGGATGTAGCTCTACAAAGTGACATTTCTACCATCTCTGCTAATTTGGTTCTAATATGAAACCTGAAGTGAACTTGGTATCAAGTAAATGGCTTAATGTCGTGATTACAATAAAGGTAAATATGCTTTAAAGTCATTATTTCCTACAAAAACAAATACACAAAGTTGAAACAAGACCAAAGGCATTCAATGTTTTTTAGGCAAAACAAATGCTATAAATGTGAATCTGAGTGATCATTTTCTCACCTCTAAGACGTCAGTGTCACAGTCTCCTTCTTCTGGAGCTTTCCAGGCTTCTTCTGTTATGCTGTTGACCAGATCACAGAATCTACCGAAGACAAGTCAGGTCAGCGTCGAACGCAGGTTACCAACTTTACAGGCGTTAAAAATATACACAGTGCCGTTTGTAACCAGCTTGTTATTTACAGGAAATTTTTCTTCCCAAACATGAAAAAAACAAAAAAAAGAACTAAATGGTCCACACTTTACTGAGATGCTTCAAAACATTTTTAACAACGTGCTTATCCCTCACACAAACACAAATATATACAGTACAAAGTGCTGTTGACAAACCATTAATGTAATGTAAAGTACAGGTGAGATTTATTATCACCCGCTGCCTCGAAAGGTTGGTGATCATGTAACTGCCTCCGTCTGTGTTTTTATGAACCAGTGGGTAGATTTTAATGAAACATTCAGAAAGTAATCATCAGATGAACATTAACTGTACAGCACAACTGACTTGACCTTAGAAAACACAAAAATGGCTTTAACGCTGTCAGTTTTACAGATACAGAGCTTAAATTTGGTGTAGTTGTAGCTGAGTCATCCTCAACACACATTCTGAATGTTAACAACATTTTTGTAGAAAACTTTGACGTGCAAGGATACAGGTGATTCCTTCAAGGAATGCTACTTCCATATTATGATAAAAGCAGAACGTTTGGGTTTAAGAGATTTGTTTCAAAATTATGTTTTATTTATCCTTGTTCCCAAAGTACCTGAACTCCACTTTTTAACCGGTCTGAGATTTAATCATCATGGTTGTTTTGATGCACCCTCACTTTAATCTTTAATTGCCATGCATGCACTTCAAGTGTTTTCAGCTAATAATTTGGGAATCAGTTGGCTGGTACTAAAATACCATTTTATGCGTTTTAAACAACACAAACTTTGGTATTAATATCAATTTAAATAAAAAATTGGGAATAAATTATGTCTTTGTGACAGACTGCTTGTAACAAAGTGCCAAGCGTACAGTATATATATTTTATATATATTTTGATTTATTTTGTCTGAAAGTTGTCTTGCTGTGTAAAGACACAACTCTGGGTAATATCTTACATGAAGGAGTGAATTATAAGTCAGTATTACACACAAATAAACAAAGACTGTTCCTGTGGAAATGTTCAGGTACAAGGGCTAGACAACTTTAGATCACTTTACAAAACTTTAATAAAGTTAGGCATGTAATCCAGAGCCCAGACACGCATGAAACTTAGATCCTTTCTAGATAACTTTTAAAAAGTTCAAAATTCAACATCATTTGAAGAAAAATCATCCAGATTTTGCAAATGCTGAAGATGAATTAAAATATATTTTTATTGCATAATGTCATTTAGTTGCTGATCCATAAGGGGTTACAGTGGGTTTACACACACACACACACACACTTCTCACATTAAGCATACCATGACCTTTACCGGCAGCATCGCACACAAGCTGAGCGTTAACACCCAGCATCACGACATGTCTGCAGGTGTTCACTCGCATAACACTGTCCACAATCTCGCTCCTTCCTAGCTCCCATATTTCTCTCTTTTTCCCCCCATTTTCCTGCTGTCACTCCTGAGAAAATGAGAGCAGCATAATAGCAGCAGCAGGCATGACTCACTTACTCTCACACTCTTGATAATGGCACAGGAAGCCTCAGATGTGAGAGTCACAAGTCGGAGTGCGCTGCTTCAAAGAGCAGCTGGCGAAGAACACCACGGCGCTGAAATTAAAGGTGCGCTCGTGTCGGTGAGAAGCTGAAATCCCCCACCAAGAGTCAGCACTGATAAGAATACTTGAAACTCTATAAGATGGGCAAAAATACATAAAGGAGCTGCATCCACACGCGAAGTCTGAACATTATTAGTGACACGTGCAGAAATCTCAGTGATTTGTTTGCAGCCCATCAAGGTTAAAAGACACCATCTCAGCCACACCGATGCTGCTGATCAAATATGGAAAAAACTGTGGATCAATTAATGCAAGCAAGGAAATGGTCATTAGTAATCACACTTGCTACAGACAGGGATCTGAAACCAGGACATTTTCAGTGTTTCAAAATTTTGAATGTTGAAACTGAACCAAACTGGAGGAAACCTTGAGCAAGCTTATGTAAAGTCCAAATGTGTCCAGCAGGTGATTCATGCATTTGCATTTTTCAGACTACAGCTGCAGGGCAATTCTGTTCTGTTCAATGTTGGATACCGCTGTAAGAAAACCTCCAACATTTTTCTTTTTTTATGTCTGCATTGTGATGCACTTAATAAATCTGACAACTGTGCTCTAATTCTAATCCTAACCCTAAATTATCTGATAATGCATCTAAAAATTTTCATTTTAAAGTAATAGAAGAGGGCAGCTGAGCAGCTGCAATCGCATTAAGAAAAGATTTATTATATTAACTCGGTGCTAAAAGAATCGGACACAGGCATTACTCAGACAACAAAGAGAGGGACCAACCTTTTACAGTGCATCTTTGTGCAAAAATAGATCTGGAAGTCCTCTGCATTGTGAAGGACGTAGAGAAAGGCACTGCGTTCATCAAACTTGGAGATGCTGAGGAGGAAAAACCCACGGTTAGTTGAGTTCTGATCACATGCCTGACAACATCAACTATAACAACATTTGGCTTTTCTGGATGCAAAATGTGTGCTCAGCTGTAACAAGCACTTCAGTGATATATCTACACTAATTATGACTAAGTGCTGCAGCATTTATTTGTTAATTCAAATCAAACAATGCTTAACGCTGCATATAAAACTTTAATCCCGTGGTTTGAGTACTTGTCCATTTCTGAGTGTGCCAAGGCCAGATCTGCTGAGGCAGACTACAAACTGTCTGTGTGGTCGTACTTCAGCCTGCAGAGCTGCTATTGTGCCCTGCTGACTGTCTGCAGGCTGAGTGGGCACAGAGAATGAGTTGTTCCCTAGCAACATGCGAGCACAACCCTCCACTTCTCTCCGATCTGACACTGAACTCCTCTGAGGGCCGTGGAAAACAAAAAAAGCACAAAGCAAGACATCATACAAACTGCACATGGCAGATATGAGAGGTTTTGGTGAAGTCTGGATCAGTGAGAAGTGATGATGATGGATAGAATACAACCTGCAAGCTCTGATGTGTTTTTATACACATGCATTCTTTAAATATGCCTGCATTTAACGCATTTTCAGCCTTAATGCACCTATTTTATATTCAGTTAGCATAAAATTCATGCATTTGTTGAGAAAATCTTTTCCGTGTTGCCTACATTTCTGAAAAATGTTCGGAAGGAATTGGACCAATATTCATACTTTTTCAAAACAGGTATTAAAAGAAAGTATGTGTATTCAAACTCCAGGCGATTAAAACGTCTATGTGCGTTTTAACTTGATAAAAATGTCACCCTGTCTTTCTGCTCCTGTTTATCTGGTTCTCATGCAGGAGCTGGCAGTAAAAACAAGACACCAAACCACGCAGCAGAGAGACACAAACCAGGGAATCAATGTTCATCTTCTGCCTCTCAGATCATCACTTTGACATTTTGAAACATGTGCTTCCTTGTCAAGAACTCAGAAAGGTGCAGCAACTCCCAGGAGTCTGCTGACTGACAGGTAAACTCACAGCAACGTCAGGAATTCAGGAAGTTCCCCAAAGAATTTATAAAGTTAACACGTTCTCAAAAGCAGAGACAGCTCTGATTTAAACAAATAAACCACAAACAAGGACAGAAAGTTAATCAAATGCATTTAAAAATGCACAAAACTTTAGCAACTGTTTTATTTACCCATGTTCCAACTCTCTGCTGTAATGTATAAAACTTGTCTTGTTAGTTTTTAATAAAATTTTGCAAACAGAAAAGCAGTAACTGTTGGATTCCTCTACTTTGAACTTTGCCTTACTGAATAGAATTAAACAACCATAAAGTTCTGCACATTTACCACCATTAGCATCAACTAAGAAAAAAAAATTCAGCTCAGCCCTTTAATTTTATCTTTGTTGCCTGCTGCCAAAGACAAAACTGGACTAAACCAACCCAATTCAAGATGGACGACGCCCATCTGACCTTAAAAAACACAAAGATGGTTATAATTCAGTCAATTTGACAGATATTAAGCTAAAATCTGATGTGGTTGTAGTTGAGAGTCATTAACAACACATACTCTGAGTATGACAATGAAATCTTAAAATATTGTGTGAGATTGTGCACAGTACTATTTTTTAGGGTTTGACCAATATAGTCTAAAACTCATGTCATGAAAGGCGGCGGGCGATATGCATTCCCTCAAAGAACGCCAGACCTTTCCTTCTATTTGTTTTTTTCCACCAGATGTACCAAAAGGTCCTACTGTGGACTTTTTGGTACATCTTTAAAAGACTATAGAGCATAATAAATAAAAAATAATTGGTTTAAATTTGAAAGTAAAGCAGAAACACTGACCTGACGCCTCGGACAGATTTGGCGCTGAAGTTCCACTCGTGTAGTCCCTTGTTCTGCAAAAGGAAAAAAGATAAAACAAATAATATTATTACAGTTTTGGTGAGATCCTAAATCAGGTTTTTGGTTTTAATATAAAACATCAATGTTTTTGCAACAGCTACTGTAAACATGAGAGTAATAACACAATAAAACCAGCAGTAAGCAGTAAGCTAACGTCAATTTTTTTCATATTTTATTCAACAGGCAGCCAAAATGAACTTTGTGTGAAGATACAGTCACAAAATCTCTTCAAAACTTCACTTCTCATACAAATAATACAGCTAGTTCACTCAAAAAAATAAAAGAGGAACATAAAGAGTAAAATTAGCAAGAGAAAGTTCAAAGGTTATGCCGAGTATGGAGTAAATAATGCAGTTAAACATTCACCTTGTCATCAGGAGCAACATGCCAGATGGACACAGTGTTGTCATCCACGTCTTTGTTTATGGACAAATATGATGGCTGGTAAACTTTAGTCGGCTCCAAAATCAACACCTGGAGAAGAGATTGAGATTTATCGACTCCGTTCAAGCTCAGCTGCGTTACTTGGGGATTAAAGCATCGCTCACAGGGAATCGGACAGAGGAGACGTCTGTTTTAGTTGCCTCCACCAAGAAGTCCATCCAAAAATCTACCAGCTCCTGTCTGGGCGCCGGCGGCTCAGTGCTGGGCTTCTTAAAGTGCTGGTAGATCAAGATGGTCTCCACCAGTGAGTTCAGATACCTGAAGGCAACCGGGAAAAAAAAAAAACAGTGAAAAACCACCAAATACAGAGGAGTAAATATTTATTTTACATCTTATCAAATGGCAGACAGACTCCCGTTCATCCACACCACGTCGATTGATGCAATCAGATAAAACTTTTATTTTAAATTCAAATGCCACGAGATGAAATCTGCCCCATTTTTATGTGTCAGTAAGATCCACACAAATAAATCCAGATTTGCAAGCCAATTTATTCAACTAGAGCTGCACACCAATTTCCAAACGCCTTTAAAGTGAAACACATCTCGGTCGTGTGTTCTGTTGAAGAGAAGCAGGAGAGGTGCTGTCCAAAAAGAGCAAACACACTTCTCTGAAATATTTTCTGCTCTTAATGTGAGACGTGGTAGACTCTTGCATAATGACCACAGATGGCTGCTGGAGCTTCAAGCGCACTTCAGATCACATCCACACTGGCCCAGTTGGTGGCAGAGCAAGTCTAAAATGTGTTTTTAAGCATGTTGATCAATGGAAGACTTCTCCATGTTCTCACCAGATGGGGGCTTTGAGCTTGAAGAGTTTCTCAGAGGCCTGGATGACCCTGGTGTTATCACAGGCCAGGATGCTGGCACCCAGGAAGAAGCCCACATCCCAGTAACTCTGCAGCTTGTCCAGGCTGCCTTTTTTACCCAGCAGGCTGCTCAGCTTAACTCCTGAAAAACAAAAGACAAGTGATGACTGAGTATTTTATCCTGCAGGAAAGAACTCTGGTTTCTTTTCTTTTGCCTCAGGCTGAAGACAAGTCATACCAAAACTATGTTTTTTGCACAGCCTCCTTCCATCTTAACAGGTCATGAAGATCTTAAAGGCGGGTGTAATATCAAAACATTCCATAAAGCAATGAAGAGTGGTTCATTTAGAAAGCTGCAGGCTAATGCTTTCATTTTAAGAACTAGAAGCACTCAGAGAGCGCAAAGCTTTGCTAAGGTAATAATGTCAATAAAAGAGTAATCAGATCCGCATCAGCACCAAAATTTAATCACAACCCCAACATTTCCTGAAAATTTCATCCAAATCTGTTCATTAGTTTTTAAGTAATCTTGCAAAAATCCAAACAAACCAACCAAAACTACAGAAAACCTAATTTCCTTGGCAGAAGTAAAAAAAAAAAAATAGGGAAAACTGTTTCTTGAAGTCATAAAGGTTTTCAGAGAAACGCCAGATTCTAGTTTAATTAGTCACTTGGTCATCAATGATTGACCAGCAATAAGGCAATAACCCAAAAATCAGTAAATTTAGGGGTTTTGTTGTTTACTCACCCACTTTACGAAGCTCATACGACGTGTCAAACTGGTGTCCAGCTGCCAGCAGTAGAACAGCATAGTTGATACCAGAGTGTAGTGTTGGCTCGGACTCAAACCCCTTCCTAAACCTGGGACGAGAAGAAAAAAAAACAAGTCCAATAAATAAATGCGTCAGCCTAAATCCCAAGCATCTCTGAGATAACTTCACACAGCTCTGCGGCTTTCCGAGCTGATTCAAGATGGAAAAAACAATTACAGACATATTGAGCTGGGGCCACAAAATGCCAGACAGCAAACGTGAGTACCCCCCAAATAACAAGAAATTTAATTTATTTAATGACCAATCTGCTCTGCCACGGAGAGAGATGTGAACGTTATTAGAGGCCCGAGCCAAGTTTGGAGTTGGAACTGAAAATACCAGCCAGATGGGAGCTCGATTATCTAAGCAGTGTATTCTAATTGCAATTTCCAGATGAAGCTCATCAGATGCCTTGTGTTATTAGGTAAACCTCACTTAGCTCACGTCAGGCTTCATGTGCTCATAGAAGCAGAAGACCTCCCTGTATGTTTACAGAGTTCATGTTTTCACAACAATTAAGGAGCCATAAGGTGCAGAAAAAAACCTTCACATGCAACTTATTCTAGCTGTTTTGTTGGCAATGTGATATGTTTTTGTTTTAAAAACCAACAGTTTATTGAAATATCTAACCAGTTCTTCTGATTGTATGTTTAAGGATGCTGCCTTTGAATCAATAACATCAGTTTCACCACTGGACTGGAGAGGAGAAGGTTTATAATAAAGATATATTAAGAAATCACAAGTTATTCATTGGAAAAGAGGAAAAAAGAAGAATGAAGCACTTTGTGTCTTCATGATGTCTAACAAGAAACTTGGCATTTTATTCATTTGTAATAAATTCAAAACACAATTTGGTCAAAGTTAGATCAAGCAATGATTAAGCTCCTAAAACTAGTTTCTGCTCATTAAAATTAGAGTCATTCTCATGTATTCATATAATATATATGACTTATGTGTATTTGCCTCAACTTTGTGGTGTTTTTCTCTACGGTACAAGCGTACTGTATTGTATTTTTTGTGCCATATTGTTTGCCATATGTACTGTACTCTTTTATTGTGTAATCTTGCTGTTGTAATGTAATCTGATCTTAATCCAGCAGTTTAAACATTCATTTAATACCGAGCCACGCAGTGAGACACAAACATGAAACAGAAAAAGAAGAGAGCAGCGAAACAGAAGTAGACTGAAATAAAACAGCTGAAAACATGAGCCTTGACTTCTGTCAGTACAGCTGAAAATGTTTTAATAAATATTTGTTTTCATTCGCCAGCTCAGATAAATTGGCCTTAGACTTAATAAATAAAAACTATAAATGGTTTTAAAAGCATTTGAGACTTATTGTTCAAAGGTTGTATTTCTGCTTGTTTTGACTTTTAGAACAATAGAAAAACTCCATGAACTCCTAACCTTCTTAACGAGAAGCAAACCGGATCCAAATTTAAACTGGATGTTGATTCTAGACTAAATCATGTCGGTTTCCCTTTTACATGATTATTATTTAACATCTTTTAGAGATTCATGAAGTGAGTCAAGGCAAAAAAAAGAAAAGCTCAGGTAAAACAGTATTTTCCTAATCATTAATTATAATAATATTTGAGTCTAAAGACACAACAGGCAACAGCCTCAACATAAAGTATCTCAACAACAACTTGGGTCAGCCTTTTGTTTGAGGGAAGTAAACTGTAAAGTTTAAACAGAGAAGCTTCACAGTTCCTCTGAAATAAATATGGCTCACTTCTCTCACTTATTCCACCACATCATTATAAATCATATGAACTGAAACAGAAATTAAAAGAAACATCTTTTTTTACTGATTAGAAAGACATTTACAGCTTAATCTAAACAAATATTCCTAGATGCATGCAGGTTTTGCAGTTTTATTTAAAATAATGCTTAAGTGGCAGTGAGAAGCCCAGAAACATATCAACCTTTGTTGTTTGTGTATTTTCTGTTTGTGCACATTTGCTTTAAATGAAAACAAACTGTGCAGCCCTTAACGCTACTTTACATTATTGCTGTAATAAGTTGTCATTTGCATTTAACTGCCGCCTGACAGTTTTCCTTGAATGAGAAATATGATTTTCATAATCAACAAATTTTTTGCTTTCACGATAACAGTAATTAGGACCTCTTGTATATTAATGTGGTGAACTTATACTGCTGTGGTGCAACAATCCTGTGAGTCATCACGTCTTTCATGCATCTCGTCCTTGGAAAGGTTTCTTTTGACAGTATTTATCGGTGACACAGTGTCTGGAGAAGCCAGCAGCATCTCACACACAGAAACACGGTCCTCCCGGCTGATTTCCTCACCATAATGCGCCTCTGTCTCTGCTCTGAGTCTCCGTGAAGTGAGACTCCAGGAACATGTCCTTGTAGATCCGTCCCACCAGGCAGTAGATGTCGGATGCGACCTGCTCGTCCCCCTCCACCAGGGGCAGCATGATGTCCAGCGCTTTCTGTCGGTCCCCCGGCAGGTTCCTCCTGCACACCCACCCACACACACACACACACACACACACACAGCTGTGAAAAAAACACCCCATACATTTCACATTTAAACGTGTGCCAGTAATTATGAAGCAAAAATTAAATCTGCTTTGAAGACAGAACCGGGCTTGTTGGAAAAATTTACATGAACACTTGTGATTAACATCATCGAAAGCAGACAGTTATGTTTTTTCCCCAGTCTGTGTCTGTGTGTTAGCAAAATATCCCATGAACCACTGGACTGATTTTAATAAAACTTCCAGGAAGAAATGATTGGATGTAGATTTGCAACTGACTAACGTTTGGAGTCAACCCACCACAGCTAACTGACTGTAGAAATCATAAAACATATCTATAACTATTGAGCTAAGAGTTGATGTGGTAGTAGCTGAGTCATTCACAACACATACTCTGAGTGTGAGATGTGTAGCACTCTTGAGTATGTGTTGGGGATAATGCTCAGCTACTGCCCCAGCAGATTTGAGCTCAATATCTGTAAAATTGTCTGCGTTATGGCCAGTGTTGTCCTGACTAAGCTTGATAAGCTGTGGCGGCCATCTTGAATTGGGTCAACTCCACAAGTTGATCAGCTGTCGGTGTTCATCCTATGACTACTTTCTGGAAGTTTCATAAGAATCTGTTTCGTGGTTCGTGAATTATTTTGCTAACAGACACACAGCTGTTAGTGTTTAGCGTTTGTGTTGAGGATGACTTGCAGCTACAAACACCCCCAGATTTTAGCTCGATATCTGTAAAACTGATGTAGTTATAATCATTTTTGTGTTTGATATTTGCTATGGTGGCCATCTTGACTCCAAAAGTTATAGTTAGTTATATCAGTATCTATCTATCTACAAAACACATTTTCGCTGGTTTTAAATAAACTGAACTAAAATGAGCAACAACACAAACACACTGTGTTCGTAACTTGGGAACAAGGGGACAGATATTGTTTTGGGATTTTGTAAAGAGGCAAAAAACCCAAAACAAAATTTTAAAAAAAGGATTTAGGTGTCCGACATACATTATGAAAAATACTGAGTTCATTGAAAGGATCATTAGTTTTATTTAGCGCTGTGAGGCTTTGCTTTGCATAATGAAAGAATTATCATTTCAGTTTCATAACGAGTAATCCTTTAAGTTTTTTTAAACTGAACTTCAATATGTTCTCCCTTTAGAGCCTGAACACTTCCTGTTTACCCAGAGACCGGATTGTCATATTATCCATTCTGATTTATTGTTTTGATTATCTAAAACGTATTATGTAAACTTATAAACAGATTTGTTTTAAAACTGAAATATAAAACAAAACTGTGCAAGTTACAGATTCATTACGTCATCCTGCCAAAAAAGACTTGAGATCAAAGATTTTTTTTAGCCCCGTTAACAACAAGGACAAACAGCAGAATATAGATTATTTTTAATTAACTCTGAAGGATTTACAGCAGATATATTTTTAAAAAAATGACCAAAAAGAAGATCCTGATGACTGTGGTGTGGCTGCTCTCCAGGGTGCGAAGGTTAAATCCAACCCAGGAGCTGACAGCTATCACCATGGCGACTGTCCGGAGGGAAGAGCGCTGAGCTGACAGCTCTGCTCTTTCCTCATAACGTTTTCCGTTTCCCGCTCTCTCCTCTCCGCAGTAATGATGGGAATTTGCATAAAGGAGGTTTTTTCCTGGCTCCTGTCAGGCATCCAGCACCAACACCTGAGCAACAGGCTCGTCGCTGAAACTAAACCCAGCGATGCAGGAGCCGAGCGCCGGCTTCTGATCAATAATTAAATTCGTATTAAGGCTCAGGGGTCTGTGTGGGCTGAAGGCTGCTGAGTCAGGAGTCAGTGAAACACCAGGGGGTCGTCTGGTAAAGATTTTCACAACAACTAGTGTCATTTAAAACAAAAAGACACATTTTTCACTCAAATATAAATGCACTATCTGACAAATCAAATTCTAAAATCAAAGCTTTATATTAAAAATTTACAGCATAAATGTAAAAAAACAAAAAGTGTCAATGATCAGTCTACTAATTTTTTCTGCATCCATCATTTTCAACCCTAACTAGTTCTATAAAAGTCAAACACTGACATGCTAAAGGGAAAAAACAGTCATGTATATTTATCGTTATTGCCTGCCTCAGTGAAAGGTGGGCAATAATAATTACCTGTGTCTGTGTGTATGTGCTTGTCTGTTAGCAAAATATTTCATGAACCACCAGATGAATTTGAATAAAACTCACATAAAGTAATGACTCGATGGAGAGCTACAACCGATTAGCATTTTGAAATTAACACGATTCAAGATTTCCGCCACAGCTAACTGACTTGGCAAACACAAAAATGGCTGTAACTGGGTCAATATTCCAGATACAGAGCTAAAATTTGCTGTGGTAGTAGCTGAGAGTCATTTCCAACACATGCTCTAAACCAGTGGTGTCTAATCCTGGTCCTGGAGGGACACCGTCCTGCATGTTTTAGATGTTTTGACTCACCTCATCTGAATGACAGAGATTATCAGGCTTCTGCAGGACTTAAAGACCAGCTGAAGAGCAGAGAAACAACTAAAACATGGAGGACGGTGTCCCTCCAGGACCAGGTCTGGACACCACTGCCCTAAACACTAGCAGGTTGCTTTGAGATCTTTGTTTAAAACGTTGCCGTGCAAAACAGTGAACGATACACATTCCTTCACCGAATATTAGCTTTTATTTGTAAACTGTAAACTGTTTGTTGAGACATCTTTGTTATACTTCAGAGATCTGGTGCATCCTTCCTCTATGACATCTTTGACCCATCTCCACCTTTAAATAATTCAGAAATAATCTGGAACAATCATGAGACATTTTATATCCGGCTGTTTTGAGTAAACTAAGAAATCAGGGATCTGAGTAACTCTTGGACACGCAGTCAGCGCAGCATCTGAGGAGCAAACAAGGTCCTGAGCATCACCTCATCGATCTGCAGTCAGACATGGTGACAAAGGCAAAATGCTGTGGGAATGTTTTTCTGCCACAGTCACAGGAAAGCTGGTCGGGATGGATGGAAACATGCAGGAAAAAAATGGTAAATTCTGAGTAAAAGTTTTTCCCAGAATGGGCAAGACACTGACCCAGAGTTTACCCTCGAGAAAACAGATGGAGCTTGAGAAAAACTTTGGAGATCATCTCTGGAGAGGCTTAAAAGTGAACTGAGACTTCCCAGCCTGGTTCAGCTTGAACATTTCTGCCATTATGAACAGAAAACATAAAGCTGCAACTGATGCCTACGATGCTCTTACTGCTTCTGATTCTTTACATCAGGTAAATATTTTAAAACATACAGAAAAACCTGTTCCTGCTTTGTCATCATGGAAAAGTGACTGATTAAAATAAAAATCTAAAACCCAAACAACAAAAGAGGCAGAGCAGTTTTTTCTGAACTACTAGTATATAGATTTTTTTGAAACTATTAAGATGCAAATTTTTGTGCTTTTACATAAAGGATGTTTTATAACCAACTCTTTAAATTACGTAACACATCTGACAACTTTCTCTCCACTGACTTTTTGTGTTTTCCCCGGAACAAGAAGTCAATCAGACCACAGATCTACTTTCCTTCATCAGTAGTGGCTCATCTTATTTTACTGAGATAAACTGAAACAAAAGAGCTGCAGGATGTTCTGCTCATGAAGCTGACGGAGAGTTTTAGGATAACGTTGTTTGGATAAAACTGTGTCGGAAGCGGTTTTGGTGTCGTATCCCAGGGAATGGGCACAACACTGAACACAAGGTCCTCTAGGAAAAATGTTTTCAACATTTACTGCCAAATTAAAGCGCAGCGTGCTCCACTGCCGACTGAGGCAGCTGCAGCATGAAAACCGCAGGAAGTTTACAAGAAAAACAGCTGGTGTGAAACCGGCAACCAAAAACCTCCTGCGTCCTGCATCTGTTGAGCAGAAGCAGACTGATAACGTCTGCCTGCAAACATTACATTTAAAGAAAAGAAAAAAGATGCATTAGTCATCAGACTTTAAGCTCCTTCTTTCTAACTTGATAAGCTTATATAAAAAAGGTTTTTATTGCTGCCCTGCAGAGATCATTAAAAATAACAAATGATGAAGCCCTGCTGTAAAAAATGATCGGTAAAACTATATGGAACAACCTAAAACATGGTAGCAAGGAACAGGACAAATGAAAAGAGGTCAATATGTTTTGTAAATAAGGAACCCGTGCTGTGTGTGTAATTGTGTTAATATGACAGCTCTGAAAGGAAAACATGATGAAGTTATTGTCATTTTACTCTAAACTGATTTGTAATTTTGAACTACAGGTCAATTTCAGTGAAAGTTCTTATTCAGCCACATTCAGTGACCCAAACTATTGTTGCTATGGTTGAAAGTACTGTTCAGTTTTAATTTATTTCTTTTTAATTATATAAACAATTTGAATCAGTCATTTCTACAAAAGCAGCTAAAGACAAACTTCTTTAATGCGTCAACTGAAGAGATACGAGGGTATATTGAGAATGCATGATGCCTTTTTTTCCTCTAAATTCCAAAGAAAAATG
>JAOXNZ010000085.1:4432609-4446011 GCA_028566095.1 Kryptolebias brasiliensis
ATGGATTAAACTGAATATTCATAAATGTAAAGCTGCACAAAAATAAAATAAAAACAACTCGCTGATAGATGAATGGTAGCATTTATTGCAATAAAGAATTATTACCAAATGACAGTGGAGGAATAACTAAAAGAAATTGCAGAATAATGGTCGCCACGCCTCTTCCAGCCAGCACTGCCTGACACATCAAACCGAAGATCCTGCAGACAGGCAGCATCCTCTGTGTTAATCCTGACCTGAAGTTCTCACATTTAAGCAGATAAATAAAGTATAAAGAACGCTGACAACATGTCTTCACCTACTGCATCTATTTAGAACACTTTTTATATAGTTTGACTCAAAATTCTTGTCTTAAAGAAATGTTTACTTCCCATTAGTGAGACCTGCTCCTCTTCATTTCAAATGTCTCTTGAAACTGTGCAGAAATATTCTACAATAAAATAAGAAACTCTTCAAAAATCGACATGTCATCAGTTGTTGACGATTCCTTTTAAACCATACAGGCACAGTTTTGATTTCTTACATAAATATTTAACATCTAAATTATTGTGTAACTGCAGGTTTTTATAAACCAATGAGTTGTAAAGATGTTTTTACATTGGTAAAAAAAAACCAACTTGCTGAGTCATGGTAACATCTGTCTTTATAGTGTGATGGGATAGCCCAAGATGAAGTTAAATGCAACGACAAAAGATAAATTGCCTGGCAAACTGTCCGACAAGACCAGTACAGCAAGGGTTTGGGGTTTTGAAAGAAATATTCTTGGAGGGTTTCACTGATATACATGTCAACAGTGCCTTTTATGTTTCAGAGACCTGAACATAAATAAAAATGTTTCTGACTTTGTGTATTTGTGCAGCTGATACTGCCAAGTAGCGCCCCAGATTGTCCTGGAGCTTACTGATTCCCTAGAAGAAACACCTCAGGACAGCATACAACATCTCCATACTTTGGAGTGTCTGCAGGGACGTGGAGACCATACACATTACTGAGTCATGTAGTGAGTCATCGTGATTAAATTCAAACAAGTTTCTCATGGGATTTTCACTCTCACTCTATGTGGGTTTACAGTTTTTGTTTCCAGGAACATCTATGCTGATGCTGGAGGTCCTAAAGTCAGCACCAAGGGTGCGCAGTATATATAGGTAATGCATATAGCTATTCCCAAACTGGTTGTTATTTTGGTCTTTCTGCAACCAATACAACCTTCATTTAAGCAGAAACATTAAAGCAAAGAAGGAGTAATTCTAATTGGACAAAACATGTACTATATGATTAAGGGTGGACATCAATGCTGTATAAGAAGTATTTTCAGAATTATGCTAAGTACTCTGTTCAAAAGGACAAAATCAGGCTTATGATAACATAATGAGTTACGGGAAGAAATGTATTAAACTGGTGTTTCATAGAAGAAGTTGATGGTTCTTAAATTGGAGTTTATTAGATCCAGAGTTGTTTTAAAGCCCTGTGAATGTCAGTGGGATGACACTTTAAGGCATTATCACATTGGTCTCATGTCTGAGAGTATATGGCATTTTTATTACCCATTGCCAAAAGGCAAAAGGTGGGTAATAATGTTTTTGCCAGTGTCTGTGTTTGTCTGTCTTTTAGCAAAAAAACAAAAAACTCTTTCGGAATCAACCCATTTTAAGGCAGCTGTCACTGCAAATTAAATATGTGAACACAAAAATGCTTGTAACTCAGTCAGTTTGACAGACATTGAGCTAAAATTAGATGTGGTAGTAGCTGAGCGTCATTCCCATCATATAGTTTGAGGGCTAATAGATTGCACAAGATTATTTTCAAGGTTTGACTAAAACGGCTACAACTCTGTTGTTTCTCAACACAGGATGGTCCTACTTTAGAACTCTGGCATGAAGGGTGACGGGCGATATGTATTCTTTCAAGAAATGCTTGGCCTTTTAATTTTTCTACAGCCTGTGAAACTAACTATAGCTTACAAAACACATCAATAAAGCACAGTTTTTTTTAATTTCATCAGGACTTCAAGCAATATAACAGCAGACATGTGCAGAGGAGTACTCTACTGCGTGTTAATACACTGACATCGATGGGTGCGGTCAGAGATCCATTTAATGTATCCAAAATGCAGCAAAACAAGCTTTTTTTTCTTGGGATTTAGTTCCCTTTTTATCACATCCTTATATGATGTTTTTCTAGATGGATTTTGTAGTAAAAATGCACATAATGACCTTTCTTATAATGTTAAGAAACATTTGGAATTACTAATGAATGCAGTTTGTCAGTCTGGGAAATGTTCCAATTGCATGTGTCTAATTTAATATATATCAAAGCAGAAGTAGAAACTAAACATTTGAAGTAATGTATGGACTAGTTAGGCATCTATAGGCTTTATATGCTGCAGCCTACAAATAAAGTTTTCCATTCTGCTCTGCTACAGACCATAAAATAGTCTCTCAGCTCTGAAATGGGGAGAATCACTCACACAGAGAAACAGTGAGAAGTTCAGTTAGTTCTGCAGTGCAGGTAGGAGATAGATACTTGGAGGCACAGACTTATTGCAGCCCCTCCATAGATATCTGCCAAAGTCTACACAAACATTAGAGGGGAAATGGGGAAACAAAATTACAGAAATCTGCTAAGTTTGACAAATGGCGGGCCCGGCTTTGCCACTAGCTATTAGCCGGCAATGATTAATAAGTGAGAAAATAATTGCACTTCATTGAGATTGATGACGCCCCATTTAACCTCCCCGCTCATCCTGACTGCGCCACAGAGCACCGAGATGAGTCTCGGACACACTGCTGCTCTGCCGGCCTCATTGGCATCACACACACAGATACACACAGGGGCTGTAATGATCCTATGGGGCATTTTTTAAGAGCCTTGCAGCGCTCCGATCATAAGTTCATTGTTAGTAAGTGAAAAACAATGATCTCAGCACCAGGAGGCCTCTGGAAAGATCTCACTCCACCAATATAGAAGCATTTAAGTCAAACACCATGGGGAATTAATGACGGTGTAGTCACCATTAACTCCGATGCTAACGAGTTTGCAAGCTTTGGCCCTCTGTGTGTGTGTGCTGGAGAATCTTCTCAATCCAAGCCACAGTCAATGTGATAAAATGTGATTTTCACGGGTAAAACGCAAACAACGCCGCGGCGAACGGCGTTTGAGAGCACCAGGGCTCCTTATCCTCTCAGTCTGCAAAGAGACACGGCCAAGGTTATTAAAGAAGGATGTAGCAGAGCAAGATGGCCGCTGTTGTGACCAGAGGCGGTGTGGAGAGATAAATGGTTGACCCAGCCTGGTGTCAGGTTAGGATTGATGCCACTATCAGCCCCACTGCTTTCCCAATGATTTTCTCAAATCTCTGATAGAGTGTGTTATCTAGTTACTGGCATGAGGGCAACGGCCTGCAGGCACAGAGAAGGTCAATCTATGAGGACAATCTTTGTTGGACTAAATGAGAAAAAAGACCTCACCAAAAAAAAAAAAAGAATAAAAAGCAGCTGCTAGGTCTCTGGGATAAGATAAGCCAAATTACTTCTCTTTAGTAGAATAGGCCTCCGGCAAAACATCAGAAAAAAAAACGAGAATGGAGAAAAAAAAATGAAGAGAGGTTGGTGTGCTTTCTAACTTCAATGTTGTGGATTTCACCTGGAAACCTCAGCTTCCTTGAGCTAATGTTGATTCAGTGTCAGCAACACCTTGAGGAACGAGCTCAGCAAGTTGGTTTTTGTCTGCAGTTTAATTGCATTCTCATAATAAATCTCTTTATCGGGTGAAAAAAAAAAAGCCTGGCATTCCTTGAAAGAATGCATATCGCCCGCCCCTTTTCATGACAGTTCTAGATCATCCAATGTTGAGAATTGATGAAGTTATAAATATTTTAGAACACTTGAAAATACCATTATGTGCAATCTCATACGATATAGCAATATCTTGTGTGATCTGTTAGTAGTTGAAGTAGGAGTTGTGAATGCCTCTCAGCTATTACCACAACAAATTTTAGCTCAATATTTGTAAAATTCATTGAGTTATAGACATTTTTGTGTAACCTTAGGTCGATTAGCTGTAGGTGCCATCTTAGCACTTCTGCAGCCCTCAAAAGAGAGAGACGAAGAGAGGTAGAGAAAGCTCTTGTAACTTCAGGTCAATTTGACCACAAGGCCACGGGAGGGTTAAATGAGGTTGACTCCAAAAGTTAATTACTTGTAGAGGTACATCCAGTGATCACTTCCTGAGAGTTTCATTAAAATCTGTCCAGTGGTCCATGTTTTGCTACCAGACAATCAGGGCTGACTTTAACAGTTCATGCCAACATTTTAGGCAAAGATGTTATACCATGTAGTTGCACTGAATGTATGTGTTGGAGACAATACTCCGCTACTTCTACACCAAAGTTTAGCTCAATATCTGTAAAACTGACTGAGTTATAGCCACTTTTGGGTTTTCTAAGATCAGTTAGCTGTGGCAGCCATCTTGAGTGGCTTTGACTTAAAAAGTTAATCAGTTGTAGATGTGCATTTATTATTTACTTTTTAAAATTTTCAATAAAATTCACTCAGTGGTTCATGAGATATTTTACTAACAGACAAACAGGGTTGATCGCAATAATTACCTCCGCTGGTGAGGTTATGTTTTAGGTAGTGTTGGTTTGTCTGTTAGCAAGATTATTTAAAAACGGAAGAACAGATTTTGATAAAACTTTCAGGAAATGTTGGGGTTGTCACCAAAAAACAAGTGATTAAATTTTGGAGGTGAACTGGTTAACCAGATCCTGATAGTTTTGAATGACCCTTTGGCCGTGGCAGAGGTTTGAGCTCTCCGAGTGCTTCTAGTTCATGTCAAATTTTTAAACACAGATCTCACGCGTTCAGTTAGCGTTCAAGGTATAAGTTGAGGATCAGTCTCAGCTACTACCCCACCAGATTTTAGCTCAGAATCTGTAAAACCGATTGAGTTATAGTTATTTTTGTTTGCTGACACTGCTTTGCTGTGGTGGCCAGCTTGATCTGAGTTGACCTCAAAGGTTAATCAGTTGCAGATGATTAATTTTTGAAAGTTGCCTTGGGATTCATGAGCTAGTTTGTTAACTGACATACAAACAGACACAGGCAAAAACATTATCGCTCTGCTTTCGCATTCAGCCGATAAGAAGAAATTCTAAAATATTTAACATAAAACTACAGTCAGCAGCAAAAGCTCTTTTATAAAACTGTCAAACTTCTCTATATTCTCACTCGATCATCCTTTTTCAAATCCAGGGGAAAGAGTTTGACTAATAGGTTGTAATTTACCAGCCGAGGTTTCGATCAATAATTCCGTGTCAATAATGATGGAGAGGTCTGCGTGAGGAGAAATGATTCCACTCATTGTCTGAGGAAAAATGAAGGTGTGGACATCACCTCCGGCTGCAGGCAGATGTCCACAGGTGCACAAGACAAATAACACACACACCCAGAGTGTAATACCCGTGGTCTGCACCAGGTCCAAACTTGAGCACGCACACATGCATGTCCCTAATGGATGTATTTGTCACCACTTTTTGACGTTGAGACAACAGGTCATTCTCATGACGATCTCATTTTGAAGCAGCGTTCTGACAGAAATATTGACTAAACTGCAATAAATGGAGACAGCAGCTCATTTCTTTATGATCCAAAAAAACGCTAAAATGCGTTCAAGAAAATAAATAGCTCTTTTTAGTTTGTTTTAGTTGTGCTTTGAGGATAAAAAAAATTAAAAATCACTGATCTGATCTGAGTGTTTTTAACACATCAAAAAAAAATCTGGGTTCAACATATTTTAGTAAGATTAAAAATCTCATGTTCAAAAAGACATTTTTGTACAAAATTATATAATCATTACCTGCTAACATGAAAGGTGGGAGATCATGTAATGTGTGTCTCTGTGTGTGAATCTATGTTAGCAACATATCTCAGGAACCAGTTGATGGATTTTAATGAAATGCTCAGAAAATAATCGTTAGATGTACGCTTACAACTGCTCATTCAAAATGGCTGCCAAAGCCAACTGACCTTACAAAACACAAAAATGGCTACAATTCAGTCAATTATTCAAAAATTGGGCTAAAATTAGGTGTGGTAGTAGCTGAGAGTCCTTCACAACACACACTCCAAGCGTTACCAAAATGAATGAGATGCCATTTTAATGTTCACTAAAGTCAATAAAGTATAGCGGCCATCTTGAAAAAAATTGTTCAGTAGTAGACGTGCATCCAATGATTACTCTCTCAGAGTTTAATTAAAATCCTTCCAGCAGTTCATGAGATATTTTGGTAACAGACAAACATAGCTAAGTCCAACAGTTAATGCCAAAATATTAAGCAAATGATCTTGTGCGATATATTGAGCTCAAAGTATATGTTGGGGTTGGTGCTCAGCTACCACCACAATAAATCTTAGCTCAGTATCTGTAAAATGGACTGAGGTATAACCATTTTTTGTTCACTTAGCTGTGGTGGCCATATTGAATGGGATTTTCTCCAAAAGTGAACCACTTATAGATGTCATCCCAATATTTACTTTTTAAGAGTTTCATTAAAATCTGTTCAATGACTAATAAGATATCTTGCTAACTGGACAGACAAACGAACACATACACAAACAAAGACAGGGAAATACATTGTCGCCTTGGGTGGCGGGCGATACTAAACCTCCTTTAACAAAAATGAGGCAGCTTGTAGGGAACATTGTGTAGTGTTCTGATGTTACCCTCCGACCCGTCTGACCCGTTGCCCAGGTTTTTATCCCAGCTGGCTGCTCCTTTACTGGATCGTGGTGTTTTTCTGAGTGGACCTGAACGGTTTGAACGTTGCGCTCTAAGTGGATCGGGTTCCTGTCAGAGTTGAACGGTTGGACGTTGATAAATTTCCTCCTGTGTTCAATCGATAACTCTCACCTTTCAGCCGAGGGCTCCTTCAGAGTGGGACATCATAATTACTCTGTCAAAGTGAATGCCTGTCTGTGTTGAGACTGACGACTCTGTGTGTGCATGTGTGGGTGTGTGTGTGTTGTTTGTGTGTTTGGGCTTGAATGATGTACAGTAAAGCCAATCAGCATGTGTGCAAAGAAATGCAAGATGTTACTATTTTATTTTATTTCATTGTGCAACTGTGTATTTTATAATTTAGTCATGGAAATAAATTGTTTATATCAGCGCAGGTGTGTGTGAGTGTTTGTCTGTGTAGGCTCAGGTGAAGCTTTGTTAACTGAGCTGGACTTGCGACTGGCAGTGACTGACAGCTGGGCAGCCCGCCTCCTCCTTTTGCCTCCCACGGCGCTTTTTGATGCCTGTCACATGGACCAATCAGTGAAGTGATCTGACAGCTGTCCTGATGTACACACACACGCAGCAAACACTCAAATACACAGATGTGTGCTGATTATAAACTCACCAAGGCCCAGTTTTATTCTCTCCAACCTTGAAGGTATGCATATCATGCCAGAGATTTAGACTAAGATCATTTTATGTTGATGAATGATGGAGTTTGATCAAACATTGTAAATAGCATTAGCCATGATGTCATGTGATGTCATAAGATGTCCCAGTCAGAGTATGTGTTGTGAATGTCTCTCAGCTTCTACCACATCAATTTTCAGCTCAATATCAACCATATTAACTGAGCTATAGCCATTTTTGTGCAGGCTAAAGTCAGTTAGCTAAGGTAGCCATCTTGAATTGGGTTGACTTCAAAAGTTAATCAGGTGTAAATGTACATGTGATGGTTACTTCCTGCAAGTTTCATTAAAATTTACCCAGTGGTTTATGAGATATTTTGCTAACAGACAACAGTTACCTCTGCCAAGGAGGTTATATTTTTGGAAGTGCTGGTTTTTCTGTTAGCAAGACTATTTAAAAACCAATGAACAGAAACAGAAAGACAAACATGGCTAAAATCATTATCAAACACCTTTTGCCTTTGCCGTGCGATAAACATTTCAACAACTCTAAACCCCTAAACAACAAACCTCAGCAGCAATATTCGCTCACAGTTTAGCTGCAGCAATTAGCTTCCAAAACAAAATGATGGGGGACGATTGGCCTGTCACTTTGATTCCATTAACTGAATTAACATATGCAAAGTTCCTTTCACTTGGTTCCTGGTATCCATAATCTGCCCAGATGTAAAGCAGGTTTATTGAATTTGTTTCAGGGAATTGCAGACATCTGCTCCATCAGACACTGAGGCTTTGCTGATTGCTCAACCTTCCTGCAGGTGAGTTCAGATAAATGTATAATGTTTGTGTAACATCTATGTTTACATGTGCATGTTGGTCTGTTACAAAGAAAATGTGTTGAATGGCTCTCTTTTGCATATATGTCTGCACATAATCATCATGCACGACTTTCCAGTAAATTATTGTTATAAGATCAGTATGAATGTGTGTGTGTGTGTGTGTGTGTTGCAGCTGCCACAGGTTCCTGCTGTCGGTTAAGGAGGCAGCCTGTGGAATTAAAAGTGAATGAAGCAAGGATGAGCAGGACTGCTCATAACACCGTCACAATAATAATAATAATCATAATCATGGCAATAATAACCTCAGTGCTCATTTAGACATCAATACTAATCACTCTCATTTGGAGGACAATAATAATAATCAGACTCATTTAGAGTGTCGATTCTCCACAGAGGCTTTCTCTGCCTTTGGGGTTGGTTGGTACTTAACCTAATGATAATAGTCATGATTCATGGCTCACCTCTCCCTCCCTGCATGTTGCTTTCTCTCCACATGAATACAGGATGTGTGTATGTTTGTGTGAGTGAGAAAAAGAGACAGCATAACGTCGTGGGCATGTTTTCTGCTTTGACACTTTTTTGGGGGCAGAGAATTTCTTCTTTACTCTCATTTTAAGATTTTTGTATTAAATTCTAAATGTAAAACAGATTAATATTTGATTAGTTTTCCATGATTATGACCCCTGATCTAAGAATGTGGGAGCTGGGATTCAGAAGAGTCCAACCTAGGGAAGAAACATTGTTCAATAATAAAAGCAGATTTATACCTTTACTTTGTAAATAAATTTGAAGCTACAACCTGCCGCTTGGCTTTAAAAACAAAATTACTTCCTATCAGGCTTTGCTAAAAGCCACAAAATCTTAAAACCATTGAGTTGTATTAAAACTAGAGACGAAAACTGAAGCCACAATGAAGGAGCGCCCCCTATTGGCTGGCTACAGTTTGGAGTCCTTCCCCTCCATGTAAACAAATAGGACATTTTCCTGACTAAAAAATAAAAATACACGACAGATAATTATTTTCTGGTGTTGTTTTCATTGATTCACATTGTTATTACTGCTGCTGTGTGTTCAAATATGCCTTTTTTCCATTTGTTTAGCTTTAATTAGTTATTTGAGACTTAAAGAAAAGTGTCATGTTACTCTGTGATTGACAGCCTGTTAGGGAGTTGGGAGGGTGTGTAGGTGGGACTTTCATATCAAGGGTCCAGGGCACAAACTGGCTCCAAACATACAACAAGGCAGCTAGAATTGGCTTCAATTTTGAACAACAGGAGAAGACAGAGACACTTCATCCATTTTTATTAATGTTGTTGGTTAAAAAGAAGTTTGAATTTCCAGAAGTTTCAAAATCAGAGATTTTCTGCAGAGGAGAAACCGAACAGAGAGGGCGCTGCAGCAGTTTATGTGTGCAGAAAAGACTGAATGATGGCTACTTTTTGTGTTTCATTTCCTTTTGCATAGAATTTGTGGCTGAATGTGTCTCTGAATACGTACAAAGATCTGTTTTTTGCTCAATCACAAGCCAGAGGACTTGCAGGATGCAGGTCTGCGCCACAGGAATTTAAGGTCTTGCAACAGCACTCAGTCAGCCCTTCACAGCAACACAAGCCCATCTTCAAGTCATGAAATCATTCGCCTCTCTTTCTGATGTTTTACATTCTGGCACACGGAAAAGCCAGGCTCTATAATGTAATTCCTCACAAGTGGTGCTCATCTCATCTGGGCTCCTGCTTTGAACTCTTGGCTCAACAGCTTTTTGGTACAAGACAGAAAATGGGTGCAGAGTGGGAGAGAATTGTCCGGCACTGATTTGCTGTAAAAAATAAAAAAATAAAAAAAACTCGGACAGAAGATCATTTCTGTGCCGCTCGGGAAGATCAAAAGCTTGGCTGGCACAGAGCGGGCGAGAATGGAGATGTTATCGCTGGGCTCCCATTTCATTCACAGACAAGTGTGAAATGACTTCATCTGTTGCTTGGACTCACACTAGACACCATTATACACTACTGTATACTTACCCTCCCCTCCTTCCTCACTCCTTCCTGCACGCTGGCACCTAAAGGCCAAAATCTATTGCAGTTTTATTCTAATAGTACATCTGCAAGGTAGTACTTTGTGTTTCTAGCTGCTACACTGGCAGCTTTTATCTACATTGGCTTTAAAAAAATAGATTATTTATCAGTAAGTGCAATGAGAAAATGTCTAACAAAGACCAAAGGTCTCAACCTCATGAAAAAAAAACTATAAAAGCCTAGTATTGCTTGAAGGAATGCATATTACCCAACATCTTTCATACTTAAACTAAGATCATCATATATTGTGAAATGACACAGTTGTAGCCATTTTGGTCAAACCTTGAAAATAACATTATGCACAGTCTCATGTGATATTACATTATTTTTTCATGACCTGTTAGTGCTTTAAGTATGTGTTGTGGATGACTCTCAGCTACTACCACACCAAGTCCTAGTTCAATATCTGTAAAATTGACTGAGTTAGAGACATTTTTGTGTTTGCTAAGATTGCTTTGCTGTCGCAGCCATCTTGAATCAGAATAACTCCAAAAGCTAATCAGTTGTAGATGTCAATCTAATGATTAATTTCTGAAAGTTCAGAGATATTCAAGATATTTTGCTAACGGGATATACAAATGAACACACAGACACACTCAAGAGACAAACAACATTATTGCCTTTTGCCTTTGGAGGCAGAGCTAATAAGTGAGGATCAGGCCTTAAGTCCAGGCCTGGAGAACAGCAGTTTGAACCCCAGTCGTGCACACTGTTAAAAAACTGTTTAAAAAACGAGGAAAGGCAGAAATAAAGTGATTTTCCAAACTTCTGAGGCTTAAACGCTTGAATAATTTAACACTGAGTACCATTTCACTTTTTTTTCAGGAATGACAACAAACGAGTTTTAACACCACAGTTCTTTCTCTCGGCGGCGCTGCTAATGGAGATCGGAGAAGACTTTGCAGGCACACATATGCTCAAAGAAAGATCGAAGGAGAGAAAAAAAAGAAGGATGCGTAATGAGATAAAAAAGAGACAGAAAGACAACCTAAAAACAAGGATTTTCTTCCTTTTTTTCTTCATCTTTCCTTCTTGGTCTTCATTTCCTCCTTCATTAAAAGGAGTTCGGCGCAGAGCCAGGCTGTGTGCTTCTGCTGTGAGAGCTTTTCTTCCTCTATCTGCCTCCTTTCTGCTTCTTCATCTATCCTCTTCCTCCTCCTCCCTCTCTCAAATGAACACCATGTTTAGCTGCTTAAGCTGATGACACAGAGAATATTGCATGTTGAAAGGTTTTACCACACACACACACACACACACACACACTCACACACACTCTCTTGCCCAAAGCAAAAGGCCCCAGGCAGTCTCTTTCCTGCTAGCCAGAGGCGATCACTCTGCCTCTATGATACTTTAACTGTGGGATGTCAGGAAACATTAGACTTCTAAAAACACAGCTACTATACGACGTAAAGCAGACACAGACAGCACACACACTCTTAACTGGAGTCCAATCCACTTTTCTCCAAAGATAAAATACTTTTCACTCATTTGCAATAAACTGCTGTAATTTCCCCCCCCCATTTTATTTTATTTTTAAAGAGGAATGAGGCCCTTATTGACCCACTATTTTTTACAGAGCCCTGTGAAAGTATTCACATCCCTGGAACTTTTCCACATTTTGTTTACAACCACAAACTTCAAACTATTTTACTGAGATTTTATGTGATAGACCAACACAAAGTGGTACCTAACTGAATTGAAAAATGATAAATCTATTTTTTTACAAATAAAAATCTAAAAAATATGGTGTGCTTTTTGTATTCAGCCCTCTTTATACTGAACTAAAATTCAGAGTGTGTGTAATTTAATCTTAGTATCAATCCATTTGTTCTCTGAAGGCCTAAGAGGTTCATTAGAGAACATTAGTGATCAAACAGCATCAGTACAACTAACAGATAAAGGTGATGAAAAGTTTAAAGTAGTATTAGGTTATAAAACAATGTCCCAAGCTCTGAACAACTCATGGAGCACTGTTCAGTCCATCATTTGAAAGTGAACAACTGCAAACGTACCGAGACATGGTTGTCCACATAGACTGAAAGGTCGGACAAGGAGAGCATTATTACAAGAAGCAGCCAAGAAAACCTGGGTAACTCTGGAGAAGCTGCAGCTCTGAAGGGACAACTATTAGCCATACACTCCACAAATCTGATCTTTATGGAAGAGTGGTAAGAAGGAAGCCACTGTTGAAAGAAAACCTTTAGTTTGAAGTTTGACCCAAGCCATGTAGAAAACACAGCAAACATGTAGAACAAGGAGCTCTGCTCAGATCAGACCAAATTAAACCTTTTGGCCTTAATACAAAACACTAAAACACTGCTTATCCTCACTGTGAAACATGGTGGTGGCAGCATCATGATGTGGGGATGCTTTTCTTTAGCAGGTACAGGGAAGCTGGTTAGAGTTTATGGTTGAATGGAGCTAAATACAGGACAGAACTTGTTGGAGGCTGCAGGAGACTTGAGATGGGGCGGCGGTTCACCTTCCAGCAGGACAACGACCCGAAACATCCATCCAGAGCTACAATGGAACAGTTTAGATCAAAACATTTTCATTTGTTAGAATGAAACCAGTCAAAGTCCTGACCTAAATACAACTGAGACTTGAACTTGAAAATTGCTGTTCAGACTCTCATTATCCAAACTAACTGAGCTGCAGCTGCTTTGCAAAGAAGAATGGGCAAAAATGTCAGTCTCTAGATGTGCAAAGATGGTAGAGACGAAACCCAAACTTGCAGCTGGAAGAGCAAAGAAAGGTGGTTCTACAAAGCATTAACTGAGCACAAATGCAGGCCACGTCTTTCAGATTTTTATTTGTAAAAATGTTGAAAACCATTTATCATTTTTCTTCCACTTATGCACTACTTTTTGTCGATCTATTACATAAAATTCCAATGAAATATTTTAAAATTTGTAGATGTAAAATGACAAAATGTGGAAAAGTTCATTAGGTATGTGTCAGGGTTTTGGTTTATGTGATGTCTGTTTTGTTCCATGTCTCTTTCCTGTCAGGTTTTGTGTAATCTCTGTTTTTGTTTCATGCCACCGTTTGTCATTATGCACTTCTCCTCAGCCTTTCC
>JAOXNZ010000085.1:4540917-4558984 GCA_028566095.1 Kryptolebias brasiliensis
ATCTAATCTTTTTCTGAAATTATACCTAAAAAAATCTGGTCCTTGAAAAGTACTGAGCCCTTTTCTTGCTAACAATTGACAAATGTTTCCTCAGATTAATCAAAAAGAGCTTTTTCTTTCTTAATTTAATTTGAAAAGTGAAGTCCAAATGATTAAATCTGATAAAATTGATATGACAAAACTGTTTTCTGTTCAGGTTTTTAACTTTCTGACTTTTAACTCGTTCAACACCAATTGAACCATAAAATCAGTGACAGATAAAATCAAATAAGGTTAACAAATGCTGCATTAATTAAGAGAAAAAGTTAGGTTTAAATTATGTCTTTAAAACAATCCTTTCCTTTTGGATAGTTGACCTTTTTCCCAACTCTTTTTGGTTGTACTATCTATAAAACAGTTATGTATTCCCACACAGGCTGATCTTTAGACCAGTGAATACATGTTTTTGTTTGGAAATCTTAACCACACAGTCTGTTGAAAACAGAAAAAAATATGTTTTGGGGGCAAAAGAGAAGACATAAAGGTTGCTTAAATATTCATTAACTTGTCAAAGTTTTATTACAACCATTCAGTGGCCCATTTACCTTCATGTGTCATTACAAAATGTCATTAACAAAATGAAACAATGACTATAAAACAAGCTCTTTGTGCTGAAAATGAAGAAACATCCTTCCTGTTGTGCTTTAATGTCTTCCTGTCTTGCTCTTCTTGTCCCCTCCAGCAGAGTGCGCCACTTTGGCAGTGCAGCCCTGAGGGGAGATTAACCTGCAGGTCTCTGAGAAGAGAGAGCACACACACACACAACTCCCCCCCCCCCCAAACACACGGGTTCTCCTACTTTCCAATCCAGTATAAGTGTACACATACAAGTGGGTTGGAGGGCGATGTAGGTTCAATGACTTTGATCGTGTAATTCCTGTGTAATCTCTGTAATCTTTTAAAGCAGAGCTGCTTGAATATATGTCGTATGTGAGTGTGTGTGTGCGTGAGATGATGTGTGCAGTGTACATTGAATTAGCAGGATGAAGTAGAGGCCAAGACTAGTGCTAAAAGGAAATCTTTAAGAACGAAACGATCTGGCCACCCGCTTTTTTGGGGGGGGCTTTTCAAACCAGTCCAGACATGTGAGAACAGATTCAAGGTTTTTATTTATTTACTTTTTTGGTCTGGGTTTGTGAGAAACGACAGGACCAAAGTCATCTCAGCTTCATTTGTTGAGTGTTACAAAGACCTGATGTTTCAGGACCAGAAACAGACATTTAAAGTGTTAAGAAGACCATCAAGGACGAACTTTGCATCTCCCCAATGAAGGCCTTCAGGCAGCTGAACTTTTGTATTGTTGCATCCTTTAAGGCAAGGGTATGCAATCTGCGGTTCAGGGGCCACATGTGGCTCTTTGCTCCCCCTGCAGCGGCTGTCTGTGGCTTTGACCAAAAATAACATGGAAATTAACATAATTTTATTAGAGAAGTCTTGTTTTAGCAGCCTAATTTTATGCAAATCTGTGAATAAAGATTGGTGATAGAATGAAACTACTAACACAAGGAGCAAAACAGATTGATTAGTTCATGCTAGCAGCTTGTTAGCCTGTTAGCCACTTCATTAACCCAACTTCCAGCAACACAGTGTGGTCATTTTCTGAAATCCATTGGAAAATCAAACATTTTAACACCTTTGAGGCAAAAATATCAGTTTTCCTGCTCATATGCCAGATTATTATATTACGTTGAAATAAGACAATGTCAATTTTGTTTCTTTAGCACAATAAAAACAACAGAAGTTCACCAAAGAACTTTAAAATTCAGTTAAACAAAAAGTTAAAACAGCAATAAAACATAAGAAACAATCAAAGAAAAAGTAGAAACTAGAATAAAATAGTTGTGAAGATGCAGCAGCAGCTGCTACAACCAGTTTTCTGTTTTAAAATAAGTTTTTTTTAGTGAGAATGCTCTTCTATATATTATTTTTCAGTGTACAAGTTCTTCTAGATTTAAACTGGTCGACCGCTGCTTTGTTGTTTCAAAGTGAGATACTTACATTAATAATTTGGCACAAATATAGACAGAGTTCAAATTTTATCATTAGGAGTATAAACAAAAATAAATTAAATCTTTTTTCAGAAGAGTCTGGTCTTTTCCTTTGTTGTAACGTGTAACATTATTATAGAGCTTTAATTTTATAACGTAGGAAACTATAGCTTTTTTAAATGTAGAGTTTAAGACTTAATGAGTTGTTTTATCTTGTTTTCAAGCTTCAAGAATGTTAAGTTTTTTTGTTGTGGGACAAAAAGCAGAAAGGTTGGAGACCACTGCTTTAGGAGATGAAACTTCAGATTTACTGTATGTATAATAACTCAAACTGAGCACATTTTGTACATGAAATAAATTCATAATAAAGTTTTTTATTGAAAACCTTTTGGAATCTTTGTTGTGACCTTTTCTTCACACAGAGTTGAACACTTCATCAGAACTGTGGTGCTTTAATCCACTGAGTTGGTGTTTTCTGTATGTTCACCTGTGAACGCAATCAGCCTCTGAAAGACTGAAAGCTTTTCATAAAAAAGAGGACAACACCAGTTTATTTAAACCGATATTTCAGCTTGGGTTTTGAAACTTCTCTGTAGAGTTGAAGAGTAAATTAGTCCTTCAGTAAACTCAGTTTTACTGGTTAGATTTTCTCACGTAAGTCTTTATCCATCATTTCAAATAAATATAGTTTCAAACTTGGCACAAGGAAGAAGTTTTTTTTCTGAAAGATGAACATTGTTAAGGAACGTGGTGCTCCCCAAGTCTTTCCTGCAAAAACACAAAAACAGGTTGTACAAACTTTGACACCGAGGCATGCAGGAGTCATGGGTTACGAAGCATCTTTGCTGAATATTGCAAAGAAATTTCCTTATAGATTTAAGTCCATTAGAGGAAACTCTCATATGATTATTAGAAATTAAACACAAATCAGGGAGATATTTTGAAAAGAACAAGGTAAAATCACAACTTTTCAGTAAAACAAAAATGAATCAACAGGTAAAATTTTATCACAAACTCATTTGCAAAAGCAGATTAGTTAGAAACAAAGTGATGACGTTAACAGCTGGAATTCACAAAAAAAAGCATTTTCAAAGACAAATGAATTAGTATTAGTATTTATAATTTTTAGTGTTTACATTCTGTCTTTTGTCCAACAGTCAGAAGTGAGTATCAACAATTTTAGTGAAAATTAAGGGAAGGAGCTTACAGCAAGAGTTTCTTTTATGTATGTTTATCATGAAGCTACCAAAGGTTCTGAATAATTTGAATAAATAAACATCTTGATATTTGTTCGGTGGCTTCTCTATAAAACTTTAGCAGCAAATTGCAACCTTTGACTCTGTGAATGTGGGAGATGCAGGAGAAGTTTTAAACACAGTAAATCTCCTTATTCTCAGAACAAAACCTGAAAACCTTCAAGAATTTACAGTTTTTGCTTCAGCCTGTTTAGAACAGAGAAACTATAAAATAACATCGACCTCATAATAATGTTTCAACACAGAAAACTTCTCAACTAAAACAGAACTGAAGCAGAAGAAAGCCTGCATTAAGTTTTATGGTATTAATGGGTTTCTTCAGAGTGAAACATGTTGACTGAGCAGAGAAAATGAATCAGGAAGCTGTCGAACAAAGTTCTGAGTATATGTAGTCATTGTGTTATTGTCATGAGATAAAACAATAGATCTAAACACTGTCTTTGACTGTCTGGACTGTGTCTTCATAATTTTGAATCTCATAGAAGTTCTTCTTTTTTATTTCTTGTTTTGTGTGTACCTGAGATGATTCAGTCATCCACATCGCACACTCAACAAAAAAATGAGCAGTTATATTTATTATCGCTCTCTTTATGAACCACCAGGCGGATTTTATTGAAACTCTAAGAAAGTAATCGTTGGATAGATCTCTACAACTGCTTAAATTTTTTTATCAACTCCATTCAAGATGGCCGTCACAGCTTACAGCATCCTTAGCAAACATAAAAATGGCTGTAAGTCAGTCAATTTTACAGATATTGAGCTAAAATTTGGTGTGGTAGTAGCTGAGAGTGATTGCAACACAAACAATGAGCCCAATCATTTTTAATTTTTTTTTGCATATGTTGATGGACTCTTATCTCCTTCACTCCTTTTAAACCCTTTCCCCCACGTATCTCCCTCTTTCTTCTTTTCTTTTTCTCTTCTCCTTTCTTTTTCGTCTCCGTGTCCATTACATTTGAAATAAACAATTCCTAATAAAGTTTTATACATATATCAAGAGGAGCATCACGGCAAAAGCCACAACACTCCATTTGTGAAAGTAAATCTGTTGGGCCTCACCTTGGCACTCAGACAACAATTCTGAGTCCCACACAACCGAACAGGACACGTTTAAAAAAGCCAAATCACATCTTGCAAGATCTCACAATGTCGCATGAGATTGTGTATAACATCGTTTACAAGGTTCAAACAAAATGGCTACAGCTCTATAATATCTTAGCATAAGATGGTTTTAGTTTAAAACTCTGTCATGAAAAGAATGCTTGGTCTTTAATTAGTCAAGGTTTAAAAATAAAAAAACTTTTGTCACATGGGGGAAAGCAGTGAGCGGTGCTGGGCACAATATGGTCAAAGTCTCAGTCAGGATTCAGTAACTGACTGATTTCTTTCACTTGCAATTAAGCAGACTGACAGGAAAGTGTCTGCTTCAGCTAAATCAGTGCATTCACGAAACTGAGAAAAAAAATCACTTTTATTCTTGCAAAATAAACAAAGATCAACACTTTGGCTTCCTTTCTTACATGCTACCATTAGCCTTTTTGATTCCCCCCCACTTTTAAATCCAGCAGCCTCACAGAGTTCTTTTTTGTGTCTTTTAATGCTTTTGTTTATCCTCAAATGTAAGAGGGGAAGATCTGAAACAGAAAAAGGTGTACCGAAGTGAACAGAGAGCAACGGGAGACGCAGCAGAACTTGTAGGCAGAGTTGGTCAATTATAACAGACTCCTCCAGCTTTGAGCCTGTGGTCGGCCACAAGCTCGTACACTGTTCTCTTAATTCCTGCTCTGCCAGAGAAAACCTGTTAACTGTGCAGCAGCGATGTCAACCACAGCTTACACGCAGGCACCTGAGATCACAGATTTGCTGCTTTATGGCAAGACAAACATCCACATTACACACTCGCACACCACAATACACAAGGAACACACCACAACAACACAGATGTGAGCATGTAAGAGAGAAGGGGGGATGACTGCTCCTGTATAATTACCTGGGAAGTCTCCTGATGTGGAACCTTTGCTGTTCTCACAATGAACCTATTTACCGTTGCAAACCATCAAACACCTGCCACACACACACACACACACTTAGAGAAACGTATAGACACACACACAAACCATTTCAAACGAATGCAGAGAAATAAACAGAGACGAGAGCACACAACCCCTTCACACCTCTGGGAATTTTACTATTCCGAACTTCTCTGCTTCTCGCATCCCTCTATCTCTCCCTCTCTCTCTCCTTCTCTCTCTCTCACACACACATTCTTTTCCTCCCTCTCTTCGTTTCTTCGTCTCTTCCTGTGCTCCTTTGTCTCCCTGATTATGCAGTCGATCCCAGGGTGCTCCACTCACTGAGATCATCCACCTGTCAATCTGAAGCACACACACACTTTTTTTGTGCACACACACTATTCCACCAGTGATATTGATACAGAGGAAATATTAATGACTTCACTCACCTGCAATACGCTGCTGTGTCTTGCACTTCCAACACCGGGCCATGCAATTCATCAAGACGCAGTTCTCCAAACTTCCACTCAAATGGAAACAAAAGAGAGACGTGGTGAAATAACACTGAATGATTTGTCCCTGAACACACATACACACACATACACACAAACACAGACATGTCAAAAGGTGTCATATCAAGAGGTAAAAAAATGCAAGATGGCGTGTAATTTTAGCACATCTTTAACACTTGTCACTTTGTTGTTTTTTATGTACTTTGGCAAATGTTTTTTGTAGTTGTTTTCAAAATATATTATTTTAAAAATATATCATTGTTATATGGACAAATTATTATGGATGTATCGAAACATGAGAAACATCTCAATTGATGCAGTTTAAAAAAGTTTTCTTGATATATTGAATGCAATTCTGAAATACACACTCAATGTAAACAAAGCCCTTAGCAGAAACTGCTAAAAAAACATGTGGAAGTTGAGTCACATGATTGGCATCTGGTCACAAATTTTGTTTATGCATTTTTTATTTAATGACACATTAACTATCAATATGAGAAAACATAGCTTGCATGACTGCAATTAGTACCTTTAATTAGACTTTGATTTAAACTGATGTTGCTTTATTCCATTTGTATTTAAATGCACTGTTTCTTGTTCATATATAGATGCTGACAACCATCTGTGAACTCCTGCTTATTATTATAACAAGAAGAATGAATCAACATGTGGCTACTAATAAATGTAGAACAACAGATTTTAAATTCTTCACAAAGTGTTCTTTAAATCAAACCTGTCAGTTCTTGTAATGATGGTTTTGTAAAGCAGTTTAAACTATATACATTTTTAGATGATAAGTTTAAACAAAAACAAAAACAAAAATGAAAGAACGCCATCTCTAAACTGATGACACTTTAATTTCAGCTAAGGCCCAGTTTAAAGAGCAATGACATGTTAAAATAAAATAGGCTTTAATTTTAAAATATTTTCAATACAATAACTAAAACTTGTAATTTTACATGTCATTTCTACTTGAAATCTATTGTTTCAAATGTTCCTTTAGCCCTGTTTCTCACTTAAAAAAATCTCCATGTCAGCATCTTTTTATTTAATATTTGCTGCGTTTATTGTCAGTAGACTACTTGCGAACAAAATAGTTGGAATATTTCTGTCTATAAAGCAACAAATTACAGGTTATTACTGGTAATGTCTGTTTAAACTCCTGTACTGACTTTACTTCTTCAAGAAGTTGATCATAAATGAAATCCACTGAAGTAGTTGTTAGCTCCTAAGGCCAATCTGAGGCTGGAAACAGTGAAGTTTTTTTTTTTCCGCTCTCTACATTGAACTGTTTTCTTCTGCAAATTAAAATAAAAAACAGCTTTACAGACAAACAGACACATTGTCAGACAGACAGATATCACCTTGTCTCCATAGCTCATTTCATTTCTCATCCTCACTCCATCATACTCTCTGAGATCCTAGGCCATAGCCTCCTGTGCTCTGATTGTAGAGGTTACCATGGCAACAGAGTGGTCTCGTGGCCCTGGATGTACGCAGAAACACACATACACACACACACACACCCACACACACCCACACACGCTTCCTCTTCCTCTGTATCTCTTCATGCATACATATTCGGAGCTACAGGTGCCCCCAAAAGTATCATCCTTCCCGCCTTTGATTGACACACTCGAGGGGCCGTGGCTCACAATTAGTGATGCAGCTAATTTCCCACAATGCCCTGCAGCCACTGGGCACCCATTGCGCCCGCAGCCAGCTCATCAATATTCATGAGGAATCTGATGAATATGGAAATAGCTAAAAAAAAAAAAAGAAAAAAGAGAGCGATGGTAACCAGGTGAAGAACTGAAGCTCACCAGTCTGAGGCCACGGCACACACGATGTCCGAGAGGTGGTGGCTGGCTGGAGAAAGGCATCTCAGGGCACAAACCCATTATTTTAATGATGGGTGTAATTTATGCACACATCTGAAATAACAAAAACTGAGCTCCAAGTTTAAAATAACCTCAGTTTTATCAATTTTGAACTAATCTTGATGGAATTAGTCGATCTTTCATAGTCTTTTAATCTTAATATTAGCTTTCTTCATTGTGATTTACTTCATACATGATTCTAAATTAAGCATAGTTTAAAAATTAAGCATAAAACAAATTTAATGAGAGACATAAAACCTTGTATAATAATTCAACATTTAACCATTTTTCTAGTTTCTGGTTTTCACTTTGGCTTAACTTTATCTACTGGACATTTATAGCAATATGCAAAAATGACTAATTACAATTTTAGAATCTTGTCCCTATAAGCCCTTTTCATGGATCATAGTGAACCTTTTCCTAGTTTTAAGTTTAAGGATCATAAACAGACATAAATATTAAAGTTATGGTTTATATTTATGACAAACCTAATATGTTTCAATCCTGATCTGAATTTAAATCCAGCTCTGTCACTTTCAGTTTGACTGAAACTCATCACAGTTGGCAATGTTTTTCCAATCTCTTACTGTCCAATTTTGGGGAGCCTGTGTGAACTATAGGCTCAGTTTCCTGTTCTTTGCTGAGAAGAGTGGCACTCAGTGTGATCTGCTGCTGCTGTAGTCCATCTGCTTCAAGGATGGACGCATTTAGGGACCTTTGTTGTAACGAGTGGTTATGTGAGCTTTTATGCTTTTCTATCATCTTCAACCAGTTTTCTTCTGACATTAAAAAAGCGTTTTTTGTCCACCCAACTACCCAAATGGATATTTTCCCTTTTTTGATAGATAGATGGTTGCACAAACAACCAGACCACGTTCAAAGTCACTTAAACCATCTTTCTTCTCCATTCTGATGCTCAGTTTGAACTTCAGCAAGCCTAAATGTGTTGAGTTGCTGCCATGTTAACAAGCAATTAAACCAGTGCACCTAATAAAGTGGTTGGTGAGTATATTTTATTCCATGTTCTGTTTTGAGATTTGCTTGTTTATTCACACCATAACAGTTCAAATTAATGAAACCAGTTAAAACAAGGAGGGCATGTAGCATCCAAAGCATTTGTCTGAAAGACCAGTATAAATAAGGAGAGCTCCAACTGTCTGTGTCAAATAATAATGCAACTATGTCATAATAATGGTTTCTCTTTAGCCATGTGATTCCAAGATCAAATTTTGTTTGTAGCACTCTGTAAGTACATTATTAATTGATATTGATTAGAAACAATTAGAAACAATGATTTCACCACTTGGCCTCAAAGTATAAAGTAAACCAACATTTTAAATCCTAGGAGATTGTTAGATTGTAAAGAAATTAAACTCTATTTCTGCTGATGGTCTTCACTACCTGCTTCCTCCTGCTGGAAGTTGAGGTCACAGATATTTACAGGTGTAATATTTTTGCACCATTTTCTCTTCCTGTTACAGCATGTGAAAGCATTTTTAAACATGTAATCACACATACACAAACACACAAGCTGGACTGAGAGCTGCTCCTCTGCAGATCCTGGCTGAAAAACCAAAGCCAACAGATCAGAGTGAAGACATAATCAACCCTGAGTTCTGAGGAAAAAGGCATTTCTCTCTTCCCTTCCTTCCTACTTTTACCTCTTCTTCTCCTATTTTTTCAGATTTTACCACCTCCCCCTCTACTGTGTGGAGCTCAGAGCAGCGGCTGAAGGTGCCGGCACAAACAGACCCAGTTCAAGGTTTGGACAGACAAACTGAGGGTCGGTGGAGCTGCAGGACCTACAGCATAAACTTGGAGATAGGGCTCACGTTGAAGCAGCACTCCAGTGCAGAGTTCAGCTCAACCAGAAGGTTTATTACTAGATGTGTGTATGTGTGTGTGTAGGTGTTATTGAGGAGCATGACACTCCCCTGAGAGATCCTCCATTAATTGTGAAGTGAAGGAGCCTGAGGGCGACACCAGGGACCTCCATTAAACACAGACAGGCAACTGACAACCTCTCTCTTTCTCCCTCTCTCTCCCCACTTTCTTTTCCTCTCACCCCTCATCCCCTCCCTCATTTATCCTCTAAAATTCAAATTCACATTCAAATTTAAACAAGGCTCATTGCCATGAAAGGAGCAATCTAATGTCGGCGAAGCAATAACAACGCACAAAAGAAAGTAGTTCTGTTGATTCTGGGAAGTCACAAACAAGGAATGCATCACCTAAATGTAGCTTGCATGCATAAAATATCTGATTTCAGCAAATTTAACACAGCAATTACTCTTGTTAAACAGCTTTTGTTGCCTTTTTTTTGTTCATGTTTTTTTGTTCATGTTCCATCACTTGAGGTGAATTCAAGTTTTTAATTTCCTGCAGACATTTATAACTTCAGATGGCTTAACTTTACATTTAAAACATTTACCAGGGTTTTTGTTTCTTATATTTGTCTGTTTCTACACTTCAGCTGCAGTAAACTTTGTCTCCACAGAAGAAAGTTGAAACTTGTTAATAAGGTGAGTTCTATCCTTGGAGAATGCTCATATTATGGGTGCTTTTGTAGCTGGGCTGTGAGTCCCTTATGAACTTATTTCCAGAGCAGGGTAATTATTACAGGTACAGTGCCTCAGGTTGAGAAGCTGATTCCCAGCAGGATCTATCTGGACTCCTGAATAAGTCCACACAGAGAGCTTCACAGCACTGCCAGTCAGCGGTGGAACCTCCTGAGGAAAAGTTGTTTTCTTGATTCTTCAGTAAACACTGTCCCTAATCTGTAAATACAAATATTGAAAATAATGCCCAAATATCCTGATTGCTTTTACCTTTGCGTTCATTCTCAAGTTCATGTCTCTGTTTGTGAGCAGTGAGGGTCACCTTCCACTAGAGGGAGCACCAGTAGTGTGGAAAAGGTTCCCAAATGTCAATCCCTCCAAGACTTTAACCATTTTACTCAAGAAGTGCCTACATTTGGCACAGTGCATGTGCTGTAGGCAAATACCTAATGTACACCTTAACTTCCATCATCAATGAATGGCCAAGTGGAGCTCTGATGTGCATTTTATATATGTGCACAAACACACATTTATATACACATATGCTACAGCAGATGTTAAGGATTAGTGTGTGTGAATGGGTGTGTGTGTGTGTAGCCTCAGGCACTGTTCAACAATGCATTATTCCTGAGTGCACCGGTTAAGAGGGGCACTCCATCTCCATGGCAACCATCCGGCTCTGATGTAAACATGGGGTAGTTGATTATCAGCCCCAATAAAGTGGACATTTTGTCTTGTTGAATTACAAACAGTGCAATATAATGCCAATTTAAGATTTTTGAAAATCCTCAGTTTGTGAATATTTTGGGTAAAATTAGATTCTGTAGGATGTTGTTGAAGGTCTGTGTGCACATCACAAGTAACTTCATTTTTATCTGAACTCTGAAACTCCTCAAAGTAAAACTACAATCAAACTGCTCTTTTTTCAATCCAAGCCTGCTTAACTTTGAATAACAGCTTGTTCATCTTAATCTCTAATCTTAGATGTAAAAAAGCTCCAACAAAGCCATTTACTTCCTGGTTACCATCTGAGGGAAACCTGCTTTGTTCTGCTACACAGACGGCTGCCAACTTGTGGTAGCCTGCAGAGAAAATGGTAGATTTCTGGAGAGATTAGTATAATCACTGAGATCCCATGGGGCTAAACACAGGTCGACCACAAGCAAAGGATCTAAGCTAAGAGAGGAATAGGTCCTGATGGCCAAGGGCAACATTGGAGGCAACGTTGCAGGGTAAATATGATGGAAAGTGTGTTTCTCATTATGCTTCTGCTCCTTTGAGCCCTCTGCTCAGCAACAGTCTTACAGAATCTTTCCCGTTTTCAGCTGCCAAAAGGGAATACAGTTCATATTTGTTACTCCATAAAGCTGCAGAAAATTTCAATTGCTTTTAAAAGGTGAAAATTGAATTCTCATAATTATTGCAATTAAATGCTCTTTGATTGAGAGACGAAGGCTTGCAACAAGTCAATCAAGAGCACAAACTGTAGGTAAAAGATGGATGCAGCCTTCAGAGCTGTTAAATGAAGGAAAGTGGAAGAAAAGCACAACATGTAATATCTCTGAGGGTTGCCTGGTTAAAAATAAATTCTGAATAATACACTCATTTTTAAAAAACATTAGTATCTCTATTGCAATAGGAAATAAATTAGTCCAAAAGGCAAATAAGTGCTAATTCCTAATTCCTAATCAATATAATGATGGTCTTTGTAAAGACCATTTCATATTTAAGTAAATATTAAGCCCAAGTAAAGTTATTTTATATGATTAGCGTTCAGTAATCACTCTCTTGTCCAAGTATGGTAACTTCTGGTTTACAATATGCAAAATGGGACAATCAAGTGCTAAACTCAATGCTTTTGTCTTCATTTGGCCTGCTTTAGTTTTTCTGTTTTGGAGTTTACTGGTGGTTGGCATCCTTTGAGTTGCATTACTGCCTCCTGGTTTACTCAGCTGTTACTGTTCTTACTGTGTCAAAGTCGTTACGATCTTTTAATTAGTCAAGTTGCTTTAAAACAATATCTTTTTCCTACTGTGTCCATATGAGCAAACAGATCTTCAAACCCACTTTCCTGTTCTCCTTGAATAATGTCCTCTTCTCTTTTCCATATGTCCTGCATGTCAAGTACTTGTTCTACAGTTTCTTTAACGTTACACTGATTACATTTAACCTACACCTCATTACATCATAGACAGTTCATGTCCTCTAAACCCAAAATACAGTCTTTTTTCAAAGAAAGTATTATAACAAGAAAAACTGCATTTTCTGCAAAAATGCAGTGTAAATGCTGAGGGCTGAATGACTTTGTTAAAATGTGCTGAAAAAGCTGAAATTAAGTTGATAAAGCAAAAAAAAATAAAAGAACACTAGCTAAAAGCTGAAAGATGCAAAAGGATAGCTAGAAGCCAATAGTAGTAAAACACAAACTACAAATAGCAAAATGCTTGCTAAAAGTAGAAAAACACTAGCTAAAAGCTAAACGTATCAAAAGAACAGCTAAATAGTAAAAGTATCAAAATGATAGCTAAAAGCTACAAGTAGCAAAATAGTAGTTAAAAGCTAAAAGCAGCAAAAGACTAGCTAAAAGTTAAAAGTAGCATAAGGACCAAGTATGCTAAAGCAAGTTTAAAAAATATGAATGTTTTTGAAGGAGTCAAAGAGATCTCAATGTATTTCCATGAGGAAAATAAAGTTAAACATTTTGAAGCAAAAACCAAAAGTCATATCCCCCATCTCCTGAATGAGCTAAACATTTTGGTAAATGAATTACCAAAGTAGCACAAAGTATGCAGAAGTAGTTAGACTGCAAAAAAAGTGACAAAAAAAAAGTCTGAATGCTCATCAACATTTACACTATTAACTGACTCTAAACCATGCATTAATTTGTATACTTTCATCACCCCTAATTATTATTTTTTCTAACATTGTTAGCCCAAATTCTTTTAACCTATTCACATATGACTTATACTATAATTCAGGTATTAACTTTGCCGCTCTTCTCTGAACTTTCTCTAACAAATGTTTGTTTCTCTCCAGATAAGGTAACCAGACATGTATTAAAGATGTGGTATATTATAACTTTTACACACTATTATAAAGGGCCCTTTATCAATAGGAGTAAAAAATAGTTTGATCAGACACGATTTGCCTTGACTGCAGCCTTTGCAACATACTTAGAGAATGACAATCTTTTAGTTACTAATATACTCAAATCTTTCTCTTCACTTACTGTCTCTGGTACAGTTCCATTCATATAATAATTATGATGCAGTAAAAGCTCAAAGGAAGTAAATCATGATTAGTTTAAAATAAACTACCACATTGCAGCATTGCACAGCTGAACTTTATTATTGCATCCACATTAAAGACAACATGAAAGGAGAAAATGAACATACAATAAAAAAAATAGAATATTTATTTATATTTAGGCTTTCGCAGGAAATAAGAAGAGTGCAGAGTTAAAGCAGCCGAACCTGGCATGACATGTCCACCACTTCATCCGGGCAGAGCCATTATTGTCTGGGATCCACACAAGCAGAAAAGTAGGGGTGACGGGGTTATAATGCTCATGAGTGTGTTTATGGTGTGTGTGGATGCTAAACTCTCTTTCTCCCCATTGGAATGGGTTGTGTGTATGTGTGTGTGTGTCTGACAGCTCAGATGAGGACTGGCTGCAGGCAGATGCTTTGCTCGAGGCCACATTCAGTTCCGTCGCGCTGCATTAGTCCCCAACCAACCTGTCACCCCCAGCAAGAGAGTGATAGCACGCAGCACACACACACAAACCTAGAAAAAAAAAACATTTGCACACGTTCATCAGCTGCTTCCCATGTGTTCACAAGCTGCACATAACCCAGTGACAAATGCAAAACAAACAGAATGCAAAGAACATTTTACTCTGCACTGATCATACAGCGGTGAACTGTAGCTGCAGAAAAAACAGATAATTAGAGGGAAAGAGGTAATCAGAGCAACTGAAGTGTGTGTGTGAAAGTATTTATGTGTGTGTGTGCCGTCCGTCAGTGCTGATATGCTAGTGAGGGCGACTAACCGGAGTTGAGTGGAGTCTTTTGTAGCGCAGGCGAGGCCCTCAGGCACAGCCCCAGACCCAGAACCCCACCACCACCACCACCACCACCCACATACCCACATCTCACACTCACACACTCACACACACATACACACAACATGCATATGCCCTCGGCCTTCATGCTCTAGATGTGATGTGACAACTACAGTGGGGCAGACTTTCCCACCATCACCCTGTGTTTCGACGGGCTGTGGCTGCGAACGTGAGCGTGCACATGCACGTGCACACACACACATTCACAGTTGTGATTTTTGTTGAGGGGTGTCATAATAAGGCTGGGTTTGGTGGAACAGATGTTGGGATTCGGAGGGCATCGGCTGAGACATGGAAGTGACGGTTCATTAGTATGAGAATCTCTCCCTCCCTCCCTCCTTAAGCCTGTCCGCTTCATTGTGTTTTTCTGTCTCTATCACTGCCTTTTTTTCCTTTCCCCCTCCCCCTCTTTTTCTCTGGTATGATTTCCTGTGCCCGGAGCCACTGACAGAGGCAATTTTTCCTCACTCTGCTGCAATGGTGCATCTCTGATTAACTTTTAATGGCTTCACTGTTACAGCCTGGAAACACATACGGAGGCCAATGCTGGCTGCCGATGCAGGCTGCTGAGGAGATAAATCAGCTGAGAGGTCGGTGCTCTGGATCAGCCGGGCAAAAGGCCTGTAATGAACGCAATACATTGCAGCAATCAGACTGCATGGAGAGTCTAAGCTTGAAGAGCTGCAGGCGAACTTTCCCCCGTCTGCCTTTATTTGGATGCAGGGAGGTTTGACATCAGTGCTCATGGATAAAGCTCAACAAAATAGAGATGTTTAATTGCTCAACTGATTGCTGGTTATAGCCACTAATGTTTTTCCCCTTGTCTGTGTGTGTATGTGTTTGTTTGTAGTCGGGTTAGCAAATATCTCATGAGCCAATGAGCCAGATTTTAATATATCTCTCAGGAAGCAATCATTAGTTGTACCTATTAGTTATACAACTCATTAATGTTTGGACTCAACCAAATCCAATATGGCCATGACAGCTAAAAAATCTTACACAAAAATGTTTATATCTCAGCCAATATTTCTAATATTAGGCTAAAATTTGATGTGGTAGTAGCTGAGCATCATTCCCAAAATGTACTTCAAGCACTACTCGTTGTGCAAATTGTTTACTTAAAACATAAGCAATAACTTTTGGCATCAACCCTGTCTGTCTGTTAGCAAAATATCGTATAATGGACTGATCTTAATAAAATTGTCAGAAAGTGATGATTGGATGAACATCTACAACTGATTAACTTGGAGTTACCCCAATTGAAGATGGCCACCACAGCTAATCAATATAGCCAACACAAAACATGCTGCAACTCAGCCAGTTTTACATATATTGAGGTTAAATTTGGTGTGATAGTAGCTGAGAGTCATCCTCAACGCAGAATCTGAGTGCTAACAGAACTTGAAAAATCTCACTATATCACATGAGATAGTGCATAACATTATTTACAAGGTTTGACCAAAACGGCTTTAACTCTGTCCCTTCTCTAAGTTTAAAACTATTGCATAAAAGGCAGAGGGCAAAGCACTGACCTCAGATTATCTTACATTTTACCAGTTGTTCATGAAGATTTTACATTTTACACTGAAGTAAAAGTACCAACACGTACTGTATGTGTAAAATTATCCACAGATTGAATCACTAAAGACTTGCTGTGCAGTCTTCCTGCCTCACGCTGACTTTTATTTGAATTACTACAGAACTGACTTGAGCTTTATCCTGAAAAATTTGCATCATGACTTGGTTTTAAAGCAACATAGTTTCCCCAATGACTTAAGACTTGTTTCAAAACTCATTCAAATGAGAAATGTTCAACCTTGCCCTGAAAATTACTCTCACACAACTTGCACATTTTTAAAAGATTTTTCAAATTGGCTTCGATTTGCCATAAAACACTTGAAAACAGCTTTATGTTTTAGAAAGCACATGTGAGTAAGGGAGCTAAAGAAGAAAAAAGAGCTGACTAAATGAAAGGGAAGAAAGCAGAAAAAGCAGAGAGGTGAAACTCAGTCAGCGGGAACAGATGGCAAAGCTGCAGCACCTCAGAACCTGACAACTGCCTCAGCACATTAACAAACGGATGCTGCAAATTCACCACTTGTGGTACCAAAATGACCCACTTCCTGCCCACTGGATTACAGAAACTTTATTGACTTTTTAAAAACATGTAACTTTGAAGTGGCTGCATGTCATTTGTGGATCAAAGTGAAACACACTGAGATATACAGACTGTGCGCAGGTCAACAGGAAGTGAGGAGGACTGAAGTTGACTTTGTTGAACAAATCAGATGTGTAAGTGCAGGTGGAAGATTTTTTATCTTGTTCACAATTTTGTATATACTATTTTCTGATTATAATTTTTTTTATTAGTCAAATGCCACACTATAATATGCATTAAAACATTTTTGGAGTGTTCTGCTGATTTATAAAGATAAAACCAAAGAGGTGTTGCTATGAGCAAAACTTTAATATGACGTGCAATTTAGCTTTCAATGTATTCCTCCCATAACATGATAAAAATTCACCAGTGCCTGTCTGAATCCTCCAGATCTAAATGAGAGGGTACAAGCGTTTATACAAGGTCTCAGAGCCGGCAGTTAACATTAAACTGAAGACTGATGATGATATTCAGACATCTGTTCATAAAACTGTCGAAAGAACCAGTCAACGCACAGATCTGAGCATGAATACTGGAACAAGTTTAAAAGATGTTGTTTCAGTTGTTTCACTTTTTTAGACTGTTTTGTCTTCAACCTTCACGTCTGGTCCATATTTATACTATTTATTGTCTGCTACCAAAAGGCAAAAGGTGGGCAATAATCTTTTTGCTGTTGTCTGTGTGCAGTTACGTCATGAAACTGAGCACAGATTTTAATCAAACTTTCAGAAAATAATCATTGGATATACATCTAAAGCTGAATCATTTTTAGAATCAACCTAATTCAGCATTGTGACCCAGCTAATCAACCTTATCCAACACAAAAATAGCCATATCTTACAGATATTGAGCTAGAATTTGATGTGGTAGTACATTGTAGCTGAGAGCCATTCCCAAAATACACTCCAAGCACTAACACATTAGGCAACACCTTACAATTATGGGTGATACTGCACATAGTGTTATGTTTAACCCCTACATTACTAGCGACCCCTGTACCGGGGGCATGTAATTTTCAAGGATAGTTCTAAAAATAGGCCTAGGGACTAAGGGGGTAAAAGATTTGACCAAAATGGGTATAACTCCTGTCATTTCTCAACATAAAATGATCTTAAACTAAAAGTCGGGCATGAAAGGCAACAGATATGCATTCCTTCAAGAAATGCTAGGACTTTAATTTGATCCATTTATTATTTTAATCCATTGTATCAAATATGGCAATTTATGAAAACCCACACCGTTGGAGTTCTGTTTCCAACTTTGGAAATGACAGTTTTAGGGAAAGTGTAGGTCTGAATGATTCTCTGCTTTAAAGCCTGAAGGTTGAAGGAAGGAAGCATGCTTTAAGGCAAGAGTTTTTTCCTAATAAATCAACAAACAGAAACTAAAAATTAGTATTAACTTAAAGGGACTGTCATCAAAAAAAAAAAAAAATCTGTTGAATGGTTTCATAGAGGGTGGCATAGCGGCGTAGTGGTTAGAGCTGTCGCCTCCCAGCAAGAAGGTTGCAGGTTCGCATCCCGGCCTGGGGCCTTTCTGGG
>JAOXNZ010000085.1:4619901-4638168 GCA_028566095.1 Kryptolebias brasiliensis
AAAACCAATTTTCTAAGAACAAACTTAAATGATATAAGAATAGATTTTATTATTTCAGACTTACAAACAGAAGTTATTGTAAAAAATTACTCTCATCTAATCTAATTGATCTAATCTCAGACTTAATAACAAATTTTAACAAACTCATGATACCTTAGTTTAGTTTGATCTGTTCTGGAAAACGTGTGTCAGCTTCCTGATGATTCTTTAAAAGTACTTTTGCATTTATAATAAAAAAAATATTCTTTTTCTAACAAGTACAATAAATCTATTGTCTAAAATTAGTGGCAAAGAGCACAAAAATAAGGCAGGTCGGTTCAACAGAGGTTTTAATGTTTTAGAACAAAAATGATTTTAGCTTTATATATTTTCATCTGTTCTTTTATTAAATTTTGCTCCTATTCATGATCAGTTTGCAGTTTGGACAAAAGCGCCTGAATTACTTTGATTAAGTCATTTTAATTGTTGGCTAAATTTGGAAAATAAACTTTGGTTCAGAACTGAGCTGTTATTGATGTTAATATACGCAATTAAAAAAATAGTTTAAACTTTTTATTTTAAAATATATGAACTTATGTTGATTAATGGTTTTAATTTTGTCACAGTTTGTTTTTGGGGGGATTTTTGCCCAAACAGGAAGCATCAGATTCCACACAGCTTCATCACTGCAGCTGTAGTTCCACCGTCCAGCAACATCTCTGTTTTCAAAGGGACATCTAAGACTTACACACACACACTAGCACACACCCACAGACACACACACACCCTAACACCCAGACACACACACTCACCCACATAGAGAAAGGGTTAAGAGAGCCCTGAGGCCAAGTGATTTACGCAAGAATGGGCTGAATGGTTTCTGTCTCTTTCTGCATGAGTCTGTGCAAATGAGCACGTGTGGGTCTCTAAGTGTGTGTGTGTATGTGTGTGTGGTAATTTAAATAGGGTACTTCACTACAAAACTACAATATCCCTTCTCAGACTGGATTACAGTTTCTTTTGAACTCCACAATCATTCTTCATGTACTGAAAGCTACTGACTTTAACTTTTCATTTGTGTACAAATATAAAACAAATCTGTTTTATTTCCTGAAAATAAACACAGCTTATCCTTTCTGCTGAACTATTTCAAGAATGTTGTTGTAGCTCATTGTGTTTGAAAGCTGTATGAATGAACACAGCTGCAGTAAAGTACTTCTTCTTCCTTTTAGATTTTGGACAAGATGTCTTGAATTAAAAGCCCAACAAAGCACATATTTTAATTAATTTTCCCTAATACAATTTACTGTCATGTTATCAAAAAATGTTATTATTTTTGAAAGTGTTAATCACTCTTTTTACAGCAGCTGTAAAGGAGTAAAGCCTGAACTGAGTGCAGACTGAGGCTGCAGCTTCAGCTTTATTTACCAAATTTAACTTTATGTCTAAATGAAGCAGAGAGGAATCCATCCAGTTTGCTTTGCTTTGGGTCTGAAAAGAGTCTGAATGCCATCTAGTGGCTGCAGCAGGAGGCCATCCAGCAGCATCCAGCAACATCCAGCAGCATCCAGCAACATCCAGCAGCAGGAGCAGAGGTCACTCATGAAGCAACTTTAATGTCAACAGCACCCCCTGCAGGCCGAGGAGAGAACTGATCTGACGTCTGACTGAGGAGATGAGACTTCTCATCTTCACTGCATCGCCTAAAAACTTAAATCAGGCCCTTTTCTGATAGTTTTAACTAAAATAAAATATGGTGCACGTTATTTATTAAACATTTTGTATTTATTGTGCAGCAGATAAAATGAGAAGCTTTGTTTAAAAAATATATAGATTGCAATGTTAAATTCTGCAAACAGGTTTTGGTCAAATATTTAAACTGAACCCTTTGATTATTTTGCAGGTAATATTAATCATGCAAAAGGCTTAAAAAACAGCTACTTTTAACATAACACCTACAGGTTACAGGTTTGTTCATCATACGTCACAAAAGCAGACAAAAATCCAGCTCAAACACGCTTAATGTGATAGAAAACAGAATACAGTGCAGGAAGTTGTTTACCTGAAATATTCATGGTTCTGTTCTGTCTGGTTCCATCTGGTTTCCCCATGTTTGTTGTGTTCATTTGTCTGAAGCGTTATTTTAATAAACCGTCCAGGAAATAATCATTGGATGTCCATCTACAACTAAAAAACTTTTGGAGTCAACCCAATTCGAGATGGCCGACAAAGCTAACAGATCTCAGAAAACAGAAAAATGGTCATAACTAAAATTCAATGTGGTAGTAGCTGAGACTGATCCCCAACTTAGACTCTGACAGCCAACTGTTTACATTAACTATTGGAGTCAACTCTGTTTGTCTGTCAGCAAAATATCTCATGAACTGAACAGATTTTAATTAAACTTTCAGGAAACAATCACTGGATGCATATCTACACCTGATTAATTGTTTTGTCAGTCCAGTTCATGTTGGCTGCCGCAGCTAACCTTAGCAAACACAAAAATGGCTACAACCGATTCGGTTTTACAGATGTTGAGCTAAAATTTGCTGTGGTAGTTAACACAAGGTTACATTTATTTATGTAGCACATTTACAAGTGCAGTACACACAATGCAGTAAAAATAAAAATGAAGATAAAAGCAACATAATTATGAGTATAAAAATACAAAAATTAAGCTCATATAGCATGAGTACAATCAGCTAAAAATACATGTATGTATACATACAGACACACACAGATTTATACATACACACATTCACATAATTAATGTCAAGATCAACTGGGATTAAAAGCCAATTTAAAGACATTTTTCTTAAGGAATGATCTAAAAAATACTTCAAGGGTCTGAGCCCCTCTGATATGGAAAAGCAGAGCATTCCTTATTTTAGGTGCAACGACTGAAAAGCCTCCATCACCTCTTGTTTTTAATCTGGAAGTCGGGACATCCAGAGGAAGCTGAGGCGCTGACCTCAGTGCTCTGGCTGGTGCATGATGGTGCAACAAATCTGTAACATACTCAGCTGCAGTCTCTTGAAACGTTTTAAAAAATAAGTAAAATCTTAAACAGGAATGCAGTGTAGAGAGGCCAGTACAGGGGTGGTGTGGTTGCACCATCTCTTACCAGTCAAAAAGCAAACTGCTGCATTTTCAGCATCATTTGCAGGCGACAAAGAGATGAATGATTTGGGCAATAGTATGAGGCGTTGCAGTAAATGAAACATGATGTCAGAATTGCATGGATAAAATGCTCAAACTCATTTAGTGGAAGACAGGATAGGTAGAAGCTGAGCATCCTTTACAACATACACTCTGAGCACTAGCTTGCCCACGAAAGGTGGAAGGGTGATATGCATTTCTTCAAGGAATGCTAGGCCTTTTATTCCTGAAAGTTTTTGTTGCCACAGCATGAGTTTAACTCTTATTCGACTGGTCAAACCTCCTTCGCCGCTCCTTCCTGCTGCAGACAGAAATCCACTCCTCCTCTCTCCACAAACAATCCAGATAAAATGTGACACTTCCTGTCAGTTCAGTGGAGTGTTCCGGCTCACTACTGAACCTGCTTTATTTAGATGGACCTCCTACAAACAATCAGGTCTCATCGGCGGCCGTTTTCTTTCTCCGTCAGCACTTTCAACACAGGGGGTGATAAATTAACAGAAAAAAAAAAGAAACTGTGTTGAGTCCTGGATGTAATGTGCACCAATCTGTGTCCCAGCGGCCATCAGCATTCAGCTGGTGGAGGGAAAACAGGGACACTGCAGAGGCCTTCAGTGTCTGTGTTGAGCTGGCGACCATGGAGACTGACATGTCACACACACACACAGCTGTGTGCAGCTGAAGCATGTGTGTGTGAGTGTGGATTCACTCGAGGTGTCTGTCAGGGTGCGTGTGGAGCTGTGGATCTCCTAATTTAGCCTCTAGAGAGCTGAGACGTCGGGGTGTCAATCTCACAGCACCGCTTTTTTCCCCACTTAACTTTTTAACTGAGTTTCCTCCTCTTTGCAATCCTCCGTATTTATAGCTGCCAAGCCTGGAGCAGCTAAGTATGTTGCTTGTGTGTGTGTGTGTGTGTGTGTGGGTGTGAGGTATTTACCAACATTAAACTCTTTGTGCGTGTGTGTTTGTAGCTGCACAGCTGTTGATATTGTGGGGTTAGGGGTTTGGTATTTCAGTCAATTTCCACCGAGACAGAGATGAAGCGCAGTGAGAGACAGACAGAGGAAATGTAGAAATCGCTGGAGGAGAAAGAGGGAGCAGAGGAAGAAAAGACAAGGAGGTGAAGGAGAGATGAGGAGGGAGGGATGGGGGATGAAGGAGTAGGCGGTGGCGGTGAGGAGAGAGGAGGAGGGGAGGCGGATGAGGCAGAAGTCTGGCCGGGTGAGCTGCTCTGAGACTAATTAAGGTGAGGGCAGAGGCAGAGACGAGGTAATGATGAAGAAAAGGATTTACTCCCCACTCTCTCGTCCTCCTTCATCCCCCGTCCACCTCTCTCTCTCCCTCCTCTTGTCCTCCTCCAAACCAGCTGAATGAATCCTGTCAAACACAAAATAATGACATGCAGACGAATCATAAATTCAACAACAGGGAAAGTTGGAAACTGGACTGCATCACAGTTTCTGTTAGGATGTGTCTTTCTTAGATGCTTCTCAGGCTTTCTCACATGCTGACCTTTGACCTCATGAACAAAACATTTAAATTCCCGATCCTTGTCTTTACTGATGTGTACAGTCCTGAAAGGAATATTTATCACTAAAAGCTAAGGTAATTCAATTCAAAATGGCGCCAGAACGAAGTGATTTTATAAAACACAAAAATGGCCACAAGCTAAGATTTGGTGTGGAAGTGGCTGAGTGTCATCCTCAACACATCCTTTGTGTGCTAAATATTTTGTGACATCTTTGCTTAAAACCTCAGCATTAACTGCTGGAGTCAACCCTTGGTTTGTTAGCAAAATATCTCATGAACCGATGGATGGATTTTAGTGAAACTCTCAGAAAGCAGTCATTGCATATATAGCTAAAACTGTGCGACAGTTCAAGATGGCCACCATAAGAGGAAGACTTTGGCCAACACAAAAATGTCTATACCTCGGGTAATTTAACAAATACTGAGCTAAAGTTTGCTGTGGTAGTAGCTGACAGTCATTCACAACACATACTCTAATTGCTAACACAAATATTGGATGAGACTGCACGTTATCTTCCAGGTTTGACCAAAACTCATTTGTCAACATAAGATGTTCTTAGTCTAAAACTCTGGCATTAAAGCCGACATGCATTCTTTCAAGGAATGCTAGGCCTTTAATTAATAATGTTGGGTTTATTTTCTCTAAAACTCTAAATTGTTTAATCATTTTGCTTCTATCTATCCTTTAAGTCTGAATCACTTAATTTCTACTGAGCTGCTGTTTCTAAATGAATTGAAGCTGTTATTGGCAGCATTTTTTACTCTGTTGTAAGCGTAAGAAACAGCAGATAACATGACACCAGCTAATATAAAACCTCTTCATCCAGTCTTCACTGGCTACCTGTTTCTGCTTTGAACGCCTCCTGCTTGCATCTTGTATCTGTCTGACCCTGATCACTGCCTGAAATCCTCTGCAAAGGTAAAACAAAAACAGCTCCTAAATCTCAGTGTAACACCAGCTGTTCTCCTCTCTTTTAAACCTCTGTGTATTTTGCATCTTTTTCCTATTGTTTATTTAGTTTAAGATTTATCTTCTGGTCTTATGTCTTTAAATTTACTTTGTCTTCAAAAAGCATTGAATCAGTAAAGTAAATTATCACTCCTATGCTTATTGTTGTGTGTGTAAATATATGTATTTTGTGTGTATGTGGTTCTGTAACCGCGGCTGACTGAGCTTAAAAAAATAATAAGTTGAAAGCTGTTTTAAGAAGAGTTTTTTAAATGATAGCTATAAAATGAAAACAAACAAGGCTGACCTCCTACCAGCCTTCTCATTAGGACGTCGTCCATCATTCTGTGACCTCAAGGCAAAAAGGCTGAAAAAACTATGGGAATACTTCTAAGATGCTCAGATTCTGCAAGATACAGAAATCTCAGAATTCATTTATTTGTTGTTAACAAACCAATAAGCATTAATAACTTCTGTCCAGGACCTCACAGCTTATAAAAATCCAGATTCTTTTTTTATTCAACAAAACTGTTTTCAGCAGTTGTATTGTGTAATATTAGGCTTAACATTATTGACTTTATGCCTTATAAGGTGATTTTATTATTATTTATACATATATGTGTGTGTGTAAATATATACACATATATAAATATATATACTGACTGTTTTCCTTCACAACAACTCATGTTTTTGTTTTAATTTAAAACTTTTTTATCATCTTGCTGCTATTTTTATGTTGCTATAGTAATTTTGTGAACTACCTGTATAATATAAAGTCTTACTTAATATTTATTTGATTAAGTCAAACAAAAGCTTCCTCTCTGGTGCTGTGAAGCTTTAAATATGATCATAAATCAGTCGAATGGTGATGATATTATAAATAAATCTCCTTCTTTGTGATGACTCCTCCACCTTCTTCTATCTCTCTCTTCAGGCGTGTTTTTTGGGGGCCAACAGGAAGCTGCAGCAGCTCAACACGAGGCCCCTCCAACGCCGTTCCTGTTTCCCAACGGCAATACATCTCTTTCCAAATGTTCGCTTCCACCCACATCTGCCCCTTGCTGTGTTTTGGTGTCTTGTAGAAAATTTGCATACAGTTTGCAGAACCAGAGTCACATCCTCTCCTGTTTGTTGTGACTGTCACAGAACGCCTCCTATCACACGGGCTCTGACTTATTTACGCTAATTTTGTTCTCATTTCAGCAACTAAAACGTTTGTCTTAAAGCCCAACAATTAAAACAACAAAATTAAAATAATTACCTTTTTTTTTTAACATTACATGGAAGTCTTATATATTTAAAGAATGTATTGAAAGAGAGGCTGAGGATGTTTGATTGTGTTTTTTTCTTGGGTGGATCTTTAAATTTGCATTTTAAAGCTTTCTTTTCATTATGTGAAAGGGCAAATATTTATAAACTCTTGCTTCAGTTGTATCCATTTCATTACCAGATAAAAACTACAAATAATTTTGCAAAACTAAATTTTTTTCCCTCCTGCTGGAGTCTCATGCCACATCTTTCCCACCTTAAGAAAAAACGAAAAACTCCAAATCCGCCACTGGTTAACATGTCTTTACGAAGATTTTGAAATTGATTCTGCTTTCAATAGGAAGGCAGCGCAGAGATCTTAGAACAGGTGTTTTCTACCTGTGAGAAGCTCTATTTTGAATCAGCTGCAGTCTGTGTACGGTTCCAAAAATATTATTTCTGTTTTATCTGTTGTGATTTTAGAGCTTTAGGTTATGCTGAAAATTAGTTTTGCCTGCAAAAAGATGCTAAATGTGAAAATTTCTGAATTTTAAACCACAACTGAACTCTCTTAGCAGCCGACTGAGGTTCACCAAAGAGTAAAAGTCAGAGTGACACAAAAACAAAATGTAAAAAAATATTTAGCTCAAATTTCTTGCCTGAAATTCATATTTCAACTCTACAATCGAACATCTTCAGCTCCATTTGTTTTAAGGAAGACGTAGGGCTGCATAAGGTGCTGCAGCACCCCTTGATGGCTGCCAGAGGACAAGCAAGTTTAAATACATACCTATAGGATTATTGAAAAAAATGAATAAAAACAGATTTCATTAGTGCTGAATATGTTTAACCACCAATAGTTTAAGATTGAATTTATTAAAGATATTCCCTGCAAAGTCATGAAAACTGAACAAAAAAAGTTAATAAAATAAAAAAACAAAATCCGCTCAATATTTTTCTCTTAATGATGGTTAATGTGTCCCTGAATGAAAAGTTTCGAAGCAAAATTTGTGAACTGATCCCAGCTACCAAGTGTGTTTATTTCCCTTCAGAAACAGCCGAAGTGACTGAAAATAGGTCAAACATTAAACTTAACGGCCATATTTGTTTACCTACACAGACTATGGCCAGCCTGAAGCTCAGGTTTTGTGTAGATTCAGCTCAGTGCTTTGTTTACATTAAGTGCAGACCCACATTTCAGAAATATTGCATACAAAAGATCTGGAAAACTACTGGAGTAAACTCTTTCAAACTGCATGGTTAGATATAGTTTAGGATCATCTTTTTTAATGTTTAATTTTATACATTGCAATTAGTACCTTTAATTCAGGGTATATCTGCATGCAAAATTTTACAGTTGCTTAAAAGTCACAAAAAAGTGGTCTGATTGGCCCAATTTTAGGTTATGATTGCAACTTTATGAATACTGTTTGACCAAAATATACAGCCTAATTTTTAACTGACCTGAAATCTGTTCCCACGGCTGTGGTTTTTACAGTTCTTTGCCTGTTTATTCGTGGACACAGTCCAGGCGGTACAGTTTCATACACAGAAGTTGTATATTTAAAGAAGAACTGGCTGCTCAGAGAGAATCTTAGAGGGGGCAGGACAAAATGTCTTTATTTTTTCCTCTTTCCTTACAGAGTGCACAGCCTCTGGGTAACAAACCCCACATGTTTGCACATGTGCAGCTCCTTCATCTCCGTGTCAGCTGTAATATGGCCACCTGAACATGCTGCTTCACTCTGTCGCTCACTTTAACAGAGTACAGAGCGAGGTGCGCCTGAAGCAGGAAAGCAACACTTTGTGCTCACAGGGAGGTACTGGTGACTCTCTTGTAGGAAAAAAAAAAAAAAAAGTAGCTAAGCCTTGTCCAAAAAGTCACTGTATTTGTTGCTGGGTGCTTTTCTGTTTAAAAAAAGAGGGTCTGAAAAGTAGCTAAATCTAGTGAGAACGTCTGTAAGTTGGCAGCAATGCTCGGGGCATGGCTCAGGGCAACGTCTGTATAGTTATGACATCATAACCTTATGATGATACGTTTACAGACACGGGTTCTGAATACATGCAATGTACACTTCTTAAGTTCAATGTATTCTACAAAAAAAAAAAGAAAAAAAAGAAAAACCTCTTTAGTTTTGGTTCTCACATTTTCTGACAGGATGGAGTTTTTCCTAATTAGAGTTTGTTTACTGGAAGTTGAATAAGGTTTGTAAAAAAACTAAATCCAATGAAGACTTAGAGTTTTGAGGCTAAGGCCTGAGACTTTTTACCAGGCAGGTCAGGTCTGTTATTTCTGATAAAACTCACAAATAAAAAGTCCAAACAGAAGACAGAATATTTCTGATTTTTCTGCCTCAGTTATAAAGTTATTCTTCATAAAGACTCAGTGCTAATTTACTCCTTCAGTCTGGGATAAAAAATAAAATAATTAAAGGTCCTGCATTTCTTGAAGGAATGCTTCTCCCCCGATGCCTGTTGGGTGTAGCATTGCAAAATGTCATGCTCAGAGAATGTGTTGTGAATGACTCTCAGCTACTACCACAACAAATTTTAGCTTAATATATGTAAAACTGGCTGATTTATATGTCAATTAGCTGTGGTTTCATTATTGAATTTGGTTGATTTTAAAAGTTAATCAGTTGTAGATGATTAACTTTTAGAGTCAACCCAAGTTTCATTATAATCCATCCGGTTTTTCATGAAATATTTTATGATAATGCCTTTTTAGAAATTATTCTAAACTTCTTTGTTTTCACCAGGGATAAAAAATCCATTCCTACACTTTATATATATTGTTGGAAGCAAAGTGCTGGAGTCTATCCCAGCAGCCATCAAACTAACTCACAGATGACTATTTTTAGTAGTTGTTTATATAATTTATTATAATTTCTAAACATTTAGCTTAAAATTTGTGCAAATGTTGTTTTAAAACTTCTTTTTTCTTCAGTTTCTTACCAGGCAGTTTGGTACTAGTTGTCCAAACTGAGACAATTTTTATTGCCTAAACCTAAACAAATAGCAAGAAAACAAGAAATGAATAAAAGAATACACTTGACAAGCAACAGTTATTCCCTGTCTTCAATATTTTCAGTTGTTGCTGGAGAAGTATTTGTTTCTGGAGTCAGATAAAGAAGGTTTTGTTGCACATCTCAGAGATGCTGATGGATTTAACAAAACAACAGGATCCCATGCTTTCAGAATGAGAATGTGTTGCTGTACCGAGGTTATAGTTTTCTAAATGCAAGTTGCATTCTGTCTTTTTGCATGAAAATACAAGTTATTTACTAAATTAACAAGATCATAATTTGGTTGACTGATGAAAAAAAAACAACCTACTAAATGACAGACTGTTTTACACTTCCACGAGCAACAGAAGCACATCTGTGGAGCTTTAGTGCTTAGAATCATCAGACAGCAACCTTTGACCCCTTTACATTTCTGTGCCTTAAGGTGGTATCTCACTGATCTGAGACACAACTTAGTGACTCAAATAGTCAGTCTCACTGAATTTGTGTTTGCAACTAAATAACCAGCAAGCCATGTGGCCACATTCTGAGCAGCCACTTTTTGTGTGCACAGTTTACAAAACTGCGTTCTTGGCCATGCACTTTATTTTGTTATTTTTGTACCCATCTTGGCAGCTGCCCCATTTAAGATTGAACCTGCTGGAGTATACTTTTAAAATGAAGATGGGCAGATTTGGACCAGTTTATTATTTATCATCAGTGTGATTTTTAAACCTGGACATTTGCGTCTGATGTTTTCTGTCAGAGAAGATCTTCTGTGCAGGTGTCAGAATACAGCTCTAGCACTTTGGAGATGTGTTGGAAATGCCCACGAAACAATTCAGATGGGTTGGAGACCCAACAACTTTGAGTTGAGAAGAGTTGTCACGCAAATTTTTTTGTACATGTTTAAAACTCAAACAACAAGGCTGCGTGCCTCTGCGACTCACACGAGGAAATTGAGAAACCTGCAAAAGTCGCAAGACAATGTGGAGACATTCTGGGGACTCGCTGATGAATGCCATCTGGCAGCTGCAGCCCAGTTAGGTACCACCTTAAGAGGCTAAGCATGCAGCTGAGTGCACAAGGTCACGGGACGTTTAGGTCTGGTGAAGAGAAGCGGGGTGTGTGTGTGATTGGTAAGTGAGCCTCATGCAGAGCAGAGCACAGGATGTAAGCAAGAAGAGACAGAAACACAGCATGAGACAGAAACAGAGGAAGAAGGAGGCTGCAGAGGAGAGGGAGAGATGGATGGTTAGAAGGAGAGACAGGGGAGGAAGGTGTGTGTGAGCAACAGAAAAGCCCGGATAGCAGTGTGTCAGGAGTGCTGTCAGTCACTCATCCATCCAGCTGGCTAATTGGCTCCTTACCCTCTTCTCCTCTTCTTTCTCTCCCCCTCTCTGCCTCCCTCCATCCCTCTTTCTCTTGCCCTCTTTCTCTCCCTCTATCAGGCGTTGCTCCTAACTGCGCGCCGGAGGCCAAAATGCAGATGAGCTCTGCCTCGCGTCAAGGGGAGCTTCTACTCTGCTTAATTATCTGTGTGTGTGTGTGTGTGTTAGCTTATCAACTTACCAGCCCACACACACACACACACACAACATGTTCATGCTGCTGTTGCTGCTATGCTAAACAGCAAGGCATCCTGGGAATTGCAGTGACAGCTCATTTTGGGGGTTTTTTTCATAGTGTCTCTGTATGAAGGCTGCTGAGAGACAACCCCCCCAACTTTCCCACTCCCCTCACAACACACACTCTCTCTCTCACACACACACACCTCTCTCTTTCCCTGGTGCTCATGGGAACAGGTCCGGGGCCTGTCACTAACCCTCCCCCCCTCCTCCTCCTCCTTGCCTCTCCTTTATCCCCACCGCCTCACCCGCCTTCCCCTCATCGCCGCGGTGACAGGGCTTGTTGACAAACGCCAGCAGTCATCAGGGCACCATGGGAAATCTTCTGCCACCATTTTGTCAGCAGTATGACAGAAGTTGTTAATGTCTTGCCTCTCGCCCTGACACGAGACGCCGGGGCTGACAGACTCTGGCGCACACACACACACTTGCTCGTGCACACACACACACTGCCACACACAAAACAAAAATGTCAGGTTCACAATATAGACACAAACACACATGCACACACACACACAACATTCATGTCCACATTTTGTGCCCCCCTATCCTTAACTCCCCACCACCACCACCTCACTCAACTAAATCAGTCAGTGTGTGTGTGTCTTCTGACAACTAGATGTGTGTGGATGTTTAGTGTGTGTGACTGGGGAGTGTTAATGAGGATATGTCTATGAGTGTGTACAGCTTCTAATGAGTTGTACTTGTGTGTGTGAGAGTGTGTGTGAGTGTGTGAAAAGTGTCTCAGCTCTCGTTATGGATGCGGCGTATTTGTCTGATCGATAACATTTACAATCCCGACAGGAGATTGAGCCTGGCGGACAACCCTAACTGACCGTTATGAGAACATAATGAACTCCGGACAGAGCACACTCACACAAACACACACACACCCACACACACACAGATACATATGGGCAGCTTCTCTGGACAGCCAATTACCGTTGCTCATAATCCACTTGCTCCACACACTGCTTCTTCCATCCACCTGTGTACCAGTCAGCGTACAACCGGCAGAGTGTGTGTGTGTGGGGGGGGGAGGGCGCGTGTGTGTGTTTGCAGGATGCAGAAGCTGCCAAAGTTCCCTTCAGAATCTGAACAGAAAACACCATGTTACGTACACAAGCCCCTGATCAGATCAGGATGGATAGTTTTCCACAGTTCGGTGCTCTGGCTTCACCTGTTTGAATCACGACTCGACGTGTTACCGAGTCGTACCTGCAGGGCTGAACGCCACAGAATCTGTGGAGGATGGAAAAAGAATTGTGTTTTTGTTGTTTGTCAAAGTGGGAATGAGGCTCAGTTGTTCCCTGAGACTTTAATAAAAACCTGGCATTAAAGGTAAGAGGCGGCGAAACTGACGTACAGAGAATTTGTTTCATGACTTGTAAAACAAAATAATTTTTTTCCCATATGATCCAGATTTCCTTTTCCAATTTCCAAAATTATTATTGTTGAAACCACTACTTTCTGATAGAGCAATTTAACTAATTTCAAAAACATTTTGGGTTTTTCAGAGAACAGTATAATGTTTAGGCCCCAAGTCTGTGCAAATCAGTACAATTTCTATTCTGAATCAGTTAAAAACACACGTCTGAATGGCAGATTGAAGAAAGATTGCAGCTTTTAGATTTTATGTCATCAAAGATAGTTGAGACTCATTCAGTGAGATTTTGTCGACTCATCCTCTGTGAACTAAAGTCATTGTTTCAGGCAGCCAAAACTCAATGTTTGCTAAAGCATTTTACCTCTTCTTTGTCTTTATAGATGGTTTATTTGAACGCAGAAAAAAATATACTCAAATAGGACGAATTAACTCTAAATGCGAACTGGAAAAATTTGATGATTTTAGATGATTTTGTGTTGGAGTTTGAATTGATTTGGTGTGTTTATAAGTCATGCTATTCCTTGTTTTGTATGTTTTCATTTTGCTTGTTTCCTTGGTCTGTTTCCCTCAGCTCCCCTTGTACTCAGCTCATTTCTCACCTGTATCTCATCTGCTCATCACCCAGCTGCTCTCATTCAGTCACCATCTTGCCCAGTATTTAAACTTGTTGGTTTTCTCCGTGTTGTCAGGTCCTATAATTTGTTCTGTTTTGCTGTTCTGTTGCTGCCTCCTTTGTTTTTGTCTCTTGTTCCATGTGATGCGTTTCAGTAAGTTTGTTTTTATTATTATTATATTTATTTAAAAAGAGGATTAATGCATATTAATTAAACATGAGTACAACACAAGCACATCATGTAAATGTGCCAGATTTGACTGTGCCAGTCATACAGACCAATTGTAATTTATAGTCCCTGATAGGTTGATGGTACAAGATAAGAAATACATAAACAAGTAACAAAAGGCACATGACTAATAAAATTACATAATCTTAGGTAGTTAAATTACATGAGCGTGGATAAAATTCAACATCCCCTATCCTAAGTATGATGACATATTTGATTAGTTAAAAAGCACTGTTGTTACCTCACCAGCATTTTTTTAGATTCATTAAGCTTTTGTTAATTTCTCCAAGCATCTCAGATTTTAAGTCCGGCATTCTGGGTTCATATTCACCCCCAATCACAACAGAAGGATCTGATCATGAAATTAACCGGGCAGAATCTTCTCCAGAGGAGTTCATTAGGCTTTGTCTGGTAGTTAAAACCTTCGTGAACATGGTGACACAAACTTTGTTGGTCGAGTTTGAGCAACTTCCATGGCTGAAGGACTTACCTGGGTTTGCCGAGATCTCGGCCGTCATCCAGAGGGTCTTTGTTCCACCTTCACCCGTGGCGCTCGTGTGGGAGCCAGGTCCAGCTGAACCTGCTGAGCTCTCCATCGTTGCTCCTGCTGACCATGCCCTCTCCTCCGGTGAAGAACCCTGAGCTACAGGGTCAGTCTCGCCTTCATTGCTTCCACCAACACAAAAACTCCAAGCTAGCAGAGTCATGTGAGTAGACATGTGACTTGTCTGCTGCTACCAAGTTGTAAGACAAGTCTTGAGATGGTAATGATGGTAATGTTCTGTCTTTTCACTATAATACTTCAGTGTTGAGTGCTGCATAATGTTATAAAAAACATTATTTACTGTTAAGACTGTAAATTTCCTTTACTGTCCTGAAATAACTGAGTCTTGGCTTACTAACTCGTCCTGACACGTGACAGGAAAGCCTTTTTGCAGCTTTTTGTTGCTTTTATTTTTTATTTTTAAACAATGAACAGCAATTGTTGAAGATGTGAACTTTTTTTATTCTAGAACCGGTTCAGTAACTGATATTTAAATGACTGAAACTTTTATTTGGTTTCATTTCACCAAGCTATTTGGATTAGCTGGACCTCATGGTCATAAAAGAAAAACAAACCTTGTTTTGTTTTGTTTTATACCAGTTTAACAGAATAACTTAAAGGCCTATCAATCCTTCCCACACGGTTGGTTCATGAAATATTTTGCTAACAGACAGTTGACTTGAATAGTTATTGGTAAAGTTTTAAACACAGATCTTTTGCAATCAGTTAGCACTCAGAGTGTAAGTTGAGGATTAGTCTCAGCTAATACCACGCCAAATTTTAGTTACAGCCATTTTTGTGTTTTCTAAGGTTGGCTAGCTGTGGCAGCCATCTTAAATTGGGTTGACTCCTTTTGTTTTTAGATGTACAGCAACGTTTACTTTGTGAGAGTTTGATTAAAACCCTTCCAGTGGTTCATCTGATATTTTGCAAAAACAACAAACAAACAGGCACGGGCAAAAACATTATCACCCCTTGGTGGCAGGCTATGAATATGATGCAGGATAGCTAATGCCCTTATATGAGGAGATGGGTCTTTGCTGGAACTATTAAACTCACTTATTTGTGAAACTAATAACGCTGATAATCAGTTTGGAGGTTTTGTTTCAAGGTTTTAATGATGACTCCTTGCATTAGCTGGGGCTGAGACAAATTTTCCTAAAGTTTTGTGGTGATAAATATCCTATTTGTCGTTCATTTGAAGTGCAGATGTAACTTTTAAAAAAGTAATGTCTTTCTAGTGACTTTTGTTTTTCTAAAGAACAGGAAATAACAAACCTTGAACTCCCCTATGGCATATTTATCAGTGGCATCGGTGCAGTAGCACTGTAAAACTCTACTCTTACAGTCTCTGTTGTACAGTACTGCACTATAAAAACAACTTCTGTTAACAACACACACACTGAGCACACTTAGCAGGTGGAGGAAGTTAAGTGCAGCTTTCAGCAGGTGCCGCCCCGCGTGAGCCGGCTAGGACGAGATGAAAGCCGCCGCTGTGCTCCCGAATCTCTCCCCGACTCCCTGCCTCCCATCACCGCGCCAACACGCCGAACATCCTCCTTCCTCCCCCCACCCCCAACAACCCTTCCCGCTTCCCCGCGCGCTCCGTGAGGCAGATTTGTAGTGACAGCAGCGGGTGCACTCACTAGTCATTCCCCATAAAAGGTTCCGCCTGATCAAAGCCCCGCTGAGGCAGCGAGGCGGCTCGCTACGTCAGTGTGTGTCTGCGTGTCTCCGGTGTCTCGCAGGGTTGAGGCGGTTTTTTGAAGCTTTATAAACACAAAACCCCTGTCTGTCTATCTCCCCGCTATTTACATTTGAGCTCCGTTTTGCCTTGGCAGTAAAACATTGGTTTTTATTCCCCCTCCGCCTGTAGCCCGCGTGACAGGCTCGGCTGCATTAATCAGCTCCTCCACGCTCAGAGTCAAGGATTTCTTAAACTGGAAGAATTAAATCTTTAAATACATTTTAAACGGAAGTGTCTGACTGAAGTTATGTTAACAAGCCCCCCCCCAACCTGAGAGGTGTGTGCGCCGAGCAGAGATTCCCCGGTGAGCGCTGAGGGGATGGCGCACACCAAAGCAGAAAAAGCAGCATTGTGTTGATATAAATTTACCCATCCGCTGTCAATTAGACAAACCTTTTAGCGGTGCGAAAGTTGGGTTTTTCCACAGGATGAACGCTCAGATATCAGAACTTTTAAGTCATCTGCCAGTCACGCTACCAATTTTCCATATTCACGTTGTTTTAAATCACCGGGAAGCCTGAGCACATCTTTTTACCTCCTCATTAACATCTGCCGTCTCGTCAGAAGCAGGCAGCATTTTTCACAATCAATTAAGAGCAAAGGTATCCAAAGCAGGTTTACTGCTGACACATCTTAGGGACTCGATGTAAGCAAAAAAATATATATATGTGCAAGTAAAAAATTGGCAATGCAAATTTTAAAGACTGTTTAGACTTTTAACAGGCTCCACACCCCTTCTACCTAAATTCTGTTTTCATCCCCGGCACAAAGCGTTTCTATACATTGATCTTTTTCTCACAATAGTTTCTGTCTCTGCTGAATAAAACATACAGTGACGGCTTGAAGTTTGTCCGCGCGTCAAGGCCTTCTGTCAGCAAAGACTTTTAATCCCTTTGAACAAAAAAGTATAAAATGTGACTAAAAAAACACTTTCTGTTTTTGAGTGTAATAAAATATTAGCCTGATACGTAGAAACAAAAACTTGTTTTTCAGACACTAATAGCAAAATTATTATGTTTAGAAAACTGGAACATATCTGGAATTTAAAAGAAAAAAGTTGAGAGAAAGGCATGTTCATCATTGTGTTGCATTACCATAACTTTTAACAGTTTGGGAACTAAACTGAATTAATACAAGAGGAATCTGCGTCCATTTCTGCAGGTCAGTTTTATGTCATTATGCTCCGATTCTCCTCTTTGTGATGCACCATAACCTTTTTAGTACTCTGTATCTGTAAAACCAACATTGCCGCACACAAAGAAGTTTGACGAAGCTGAAACAACCTCTAACGTCCTGAGAAAAGACGTCATGTACAGAATCACAGTATAGACCAATTTCTTTGCACCACTAATCCATCCATCCATCTTCTGCTGCTTCTTCATGGTCGGGTCGTGAAGGGGACAGGTTTAGGGGGGAAATCCAGACATTCCTCTCCTCAGCCTCAGCAACACGCAGCTCCTCCTGGGGGATTCCAAGGTGTTTTCAGGCCGGGGAGGATACATAATCCCTCCAGAGAGTTCTGGGTCTGCTCCTGGGTCTCCTCCCGGTGTCTGGAAAACCTCCAAAGGGAGGCGCCCAGAAGGTATTCTGATCAGATGCCCAAACCACCTCAGCGGACTCCTTTCAATGAGAAGAAGCATGGCTCTACTTTGAGCTCCCCCTGGATGATGGAGCTCCTTACCTCATCACTGGTGTTCATCGCGCTACAGGATACAAGCTGGCACCTCTAGATCTCGTTGACCTGCTGCACTTTTATATTCCAGCTTAGGTCAGCAAACCAGCTCCTGCTAAAAGTTCCTAAAACGAGGCTGAAGACCAGAGATGACCGAGCTTTTGGCTCTGAAACAACCTGCATATTAGATCTGCCCAGAACCTCACCATGTTTAAATCTACTTTCAAGACACTTTTTCTCATTTCTCATGGGACTCCTGCATTGTATTTTAATATTTGTTTTTGATGTTTATTCCTACAGTATTATTGTTTGCATACAACTATAGTCGTTTTCTTTTTATCTGCTCTAGTAATACGCTTCAAGTTACATTTCTGGATGCAGATCCCTGGTCCATTTGTTTCTACAGGTTGCAGTTTAATGATAGTTTCTCATGTACTGCCACTGAAGGATTTGAAGATCATGTGTATCCAGAGATTTTCAATTTTGGTCTCAAAAAATTCCCCAGAAGCTTGAATTTTTACACAACTTTAACAATGTAGTTACCAGAAGACCTAAGCTCTTCACAACTTTCCTGCAT
>JAOXNZ010000085.1:4678617-4689667 GCA_028566095.1 Kryptolebias brasiliensis
TTATGTGATAATTAAATAATTATTAGCTATTAAAGACACTCAAGTGTTGCAAATCTGTCAGTGATGTGTCTCAGAAATCCTCTAAATGCTTTATTTTTTAAAAATTCGATATTATTTATTCTTTCAAGGTGTGCTTTTCATCTTCTCAGTACAAATTATTTCATCACACAAGTTTTGAATTAAAACGATCTTGGGATATCTGACATATGCACTGGAATAAATAATATTAAATACTCAAATAAACTCAAACAAAGTAACTTTCTTTTCCATGACTGAGGTATTGAAGTTTGCAAAATTTCACCTAAGCAAACAAAAAAAAAAAAAAGAAAAAGAGAGACATACAGAGGTGAAAAGTAAAAGAAAAACTGTAACCATCCCAAAAATAAGTAGAAAAGTAAAACAAACTACTGAAGGACACAGATAGATTCAGAAGTTACCAGAACTGACTCCTACAAAACATATTTACTTTTGCCTTTTTATGATGAGCAGAGAAAGTTATTAAAAAGGTGTTGCCTCCTGTTAGAGTTTGTGTTTTACGAGCCGTGTGAACAGGGTGGAGTGAAACAGCTACAGCGCTCAGGACCTGCCTGCCTTGGCAGGCTCTTAAACAAACAGCAGAAGCACAGACTCTGATTCATGGCCAGATTTGGCATCGACACATAAAAAGAGAAAAGGAGTGATGCTTTCTGAGCCTCTCTTTGCCTCAAACAACAAATCAGGTTAATTAATTTGTTCCATTCTTCACTTAGCCTCCAGCAGTTGAAGCTTGGGTGTGTAAGTCATGTTGCTGTGAGTGTGTGAGGGATTTCATTATGTCTGTGGGTGTGTATTTAAACAGCATAGTCAGATCTGGTTCTTGGCTTTACTTTAGCTCACACTGCAGGGTTGTTCAGAGGCAAAGAAGATGTTTAAACACAAACTCTTCTTATGACCCTACATGGGCACATAAACTAATGATTATAAAAATGGAGGACCAAAAGGTTTTCCACTCTTCTGATGTGGGTGAGTAGTTAATGATTTGCTTGTACCTGCAGCTCACATAAAAGTTGTCATTTCAGCTGTGGATTCAGAGTCTGAGGAGGAAGAAGTACAAACCTGTGAGGAACCTGTGTGTTTTTCCCCTTATTCTGGAGCTTTCTAGGTTATGTTTTGTTTTTCTAGTGAATCCATTTCATTCATGTTTATCTTTAGTTCTGTTCATGGTTCCTGTGTGGTTCATGTCATTCTCAGATCTTGTGTCTTTGTGTGATCTGTCTTGTGTGTTTCTGGTGTTCAGTTCTCTGTCTGTCTGTAGTTCTGTTTGTGTTCTTAGTTTCTGTCAGTTTCATGAGTTCTGTGTTTTCTGTCTTTGTGTTTCTATTCTTATTGGATTCATTCTTCCTGTGTATCCATTTTGCCCTCAGTCTGCTTCTCAGTGTTTCTTCCATCTCTGCATGTCACATCCATCCGCACCTGTCCTCAGTTTGTAATCAGTCACCTGTTTCCACTTCCTGGTTCACTCTGCAGAGTCACAGAAATGTGCAGACTGGTTAGCCTTGTGGTTACCTCAAGTTTTGTCCTCCTGAGTTTTGTAAGTTGCCACGTCAGTTTTTGTTTTTTAAAAGTATTTAGTTTCTTCAAGCTCCTTGTGTTGCCTGCATTCTGGATCTGACCTTCAACCACCCGATCTGACAGAACCTCTGTGATCCTCTGTCCATTCAAAATATTTACAGTTCCTCAACAGCTGTATTTGGATGTATGTAGGAAAAATATATTAAAATGTTTGCACACCTACATGTCTGCATAAATATATCCATGTGAAATAACTATTTACATTTACCCACATTCACATAAACAGCTGTTCACATTATTTATCTACAAATATTCATCTCATAATTGTGTGAATGCTGAGTCAGCAGTTTTCATGAAGTTTTCTCTTTATATTTCAGTACTTTTTTCTGCAGTCAAACTTTATGGTATTTTAACCGTTCATACATCATTCGGCTCGATCGAGGACAGTGTGCTCTGACTTTTAGTATTAACTTTTAAAATATTTTTAGCTGTATTTACAAAAGATTTCTCCATCAAAATATTAATAAATTATCTTTAGTTACTTCAAAAACATTTTCTAGAACCTACTTCAGCTTACTTGCTCCGTTTGTCTTATGCTATTTTAGTTTTTAGCTACTGTTTTGCTCAGTTTAGTTTTTAGTTACTGTTTTGCTTATTTTTGCTTTTAACTGCAATTTTGCTACTTTTAGCTTTTAGTTTTGGTTTTGTTCATTTTCACTTTCAGCTACGGTTTAGCTCTTTTTAGCTTATAGCTATGGTTTGTTAAACTGAAACTCAATCGTAACTGTATTCCTTAATTTAACTCCACAAATAGAAATTCAAAATGTTTTCATTGCTGTTTGTGCCTTAAACCTTTTAAAGTTAAACCTTCCTTTAAAATTATAGCCCATCTTTATGGACCAGTTTTACATCAGGGAAGAAACTGTAAAACACAGTGTTTGCTTCACATTTTTCATGAAAGATGCAGAAACTGTTTAGCTTAGAAATCTACACCTCTTGTCTTTGCATCTCCTACTGATTCCTCCATCATACGTTCCATCCCTGAGTCAAATGCATTAATAATTTCAGCTCATTCTGCAGGTGAATAAATTCCAGCTTCTTCCTCTCCTTTTTAACAGTGGAGCTTGAACAGATTCAGAAAAGGACTTTCACCAACTGGATAAATTCTCAGCTTGCCAAGGTATGCTGGATGTCAGATTTGTGTGACTTTTGCTTAAAAAAAATACCTTTTGTGTGTTCGCAATCCAAAAAAACCAACCAGGCACCCCGTTTTTACCTAAAGGAACAGCTGCAGCAGTATGAGTTTTTTTTCTCTGAACTGAGACCCGCTAGGTTTTAAACACAGCTGTGAATGAAGACTTTATGTGCAGCATTTTTTTTATCGAGTCAGTGAAAAGAGGCAGGAGAAATGACGCAGGAAGCAACTGATGGGAAAATTTTAAACTGTAAGAAGAAAGTTGTGTTTTATCAGACATGAGAAGATATTAAAAGTTTAATAAAACAGAAATATGGGACATTCTGGTAATCATCAGACAAGAATGAGGAGTAACTTAAAACATTTGTAAGGAGGCAGATCAGGTGAGTTGTTTTCCAACCTGCTGACTCACTGATCGGACTGCAATGAGTCCATCATGTGTCTCATCAGAACAAGACCTTAAGCTGCTGACATGGAACTGAAATATAAATAGTTCTGCAGCTTGTAATCTGAACCCAACCACCTCTTCATAACCTCGTGTGTCAGAAACTGAGCTCCTACAGCCAAACGCCTGCTTCATAACCTGAGTCCTCTGACACACTGTGTCTGTGGGACAGTGGCCACAGTTGGGAAGCTTCCACACACAATTTATGGACTTTATTTATGTTTATCATTTACAAAAAATAATGTTACAATCCAGTAAGCGATGATGTAACTGTGCTTTAGTGATTGCATTTCTCATAAATCCTGGTTTTTATTGTTGATCATCAGATCAGCTCTTTAACATTTTTAACCATTAGCAACTTTTCTGAAATCAATAATTCCTTCTTGATATTATTGCTATTATTTTATTGTTTTAATAATTAATTTAATTTAATTTCCCTCTGGGATCAATAAAGTATTTTTTAATTGAATTTTAATAATGTGAATGCTGAGTCAGTTTTCACATGAGTTAAACGGGCTTGTTTAAGTATTCATAAATCAAAATGTTCAGCTCAATTAGGAATAATGTGCTGTGACTTTTGGATTTTATAACTGTTATATTTTTCAAAACATTTAACTTTATAGAAATATATTAAGATTTTTTCAGTACCTTCATTTTGTTCTGTTTGAAATCTTCAACCTGCTGCATCTTTGTCTTCTTATGCTACTTTAAGCTTTTAGCCACTGTTTTGCTATTTTTAGTCTATATTCTGCAAATTTGACTCTCAGTTTTGCTCAATTTAACCCCTCATTTTTGTTTCAGAGATGCCCACCTTCGTACGTGTCAGACTTGTTTTTGGACCTCAGAGACGGTTTGCTGCTGCTTGACCTGTTAGAGGTGATGAGCGGTCAGTCAATGGTGAGAATAAAGTCCAAATGAATCTAAGATATTGGTAATAAAACACTTTTCATTGCTGGAAAAGTAAAAAGGGAAAAAACACTTAAACATCAGCTCCGAACAGTTGTTTTTGTAAAATGTCTCCTCAGATAAGACACAGAGGTCGAGGAGTTTTCCAGCAGAGAGCCAACATTGAGACAGCGCTGAACTTTCTCAAGCAGAAATCTGTAAGTTTCCTCTCACCAAAACATTACTACTGTACAGCTGCAAGCAGGGGTAAGCAGTTCAACAAGGCATCCAGACCACTGGTGTCTGATCCTGGTCCTGGAGGACCTCTATCCTGCATGTTTTAGGTGTTTCTCTGCTTTGACATGCTTGATTTGAACATTTGAATAACTAATAGTGTGATAGACAGAGTGATAGAGTGATTAACAGGCTGCTGCAGAACTTGAAGAGCTGCTGAAGAGCAGAGAAACATCTAAAACATGCAGGATAGTGGTCCTCCAGGACCCGGACTGGGCTCCACTGCTACACACTAAGGTGTGTTAGTACATAAAATTGCTGAAACACAACCATTCTTCTAGTTGTGCAGCTTCACTGCTCAATACGTTTGGTCCTGAAAATCCTAACATCTGTTTGAGAACAGTTTTCCAGACTTAGACTACTAGACTAGACTACTAAGACTTCAAAGGTCTCACCATGTAGACCTGAGTTTTGACCAACGCTTTCACTCTGGTTGTTTTGTGCAGATCAAACTGGTGAACATAAACATCCCAGACATCATCGATGGGCGGCCGGCCATCATCCTTGGCCTCATATGGATCATCATCCTCCACTGTCACGTGAGTATCGGTTCAGGCTGAGTGAAGTACGTTTACTGTGAGGAATAATTTAAAGGAAAAGGGAAACAACATGTTTTATATGTTATTATTGATGATGAAAGTTGCTCTGAATCAACCTGTTAGCTTTCTGTTTTGATCAAAACTATTTATAATAATATCAGGATAAACATGTTGCTCTTTGTTTTAGATTGAGGAGCTGGCCAGCGCCCTCTCCCTCAGCTCCCGTCATTCCTCCCTCGACTCTCTGGCGAGTCTGGACTCCTGGTCCAGCAGCCTGGGTTCAGCCAGTCTGGTCCCTGCAGGTCGGACTTCGCCGCTCCACAGACGCTTCCGCATTTCTGCCAAGAAGGCCCTGCTCATGTGGGTCCGAGACCAATGCCAAAAGTACGTTCTTCATGAATGTACTTTCATGTTCAGATTCATCCAGAACATGTAGATTCAGCTGAATAATTCTGTTATTATTCTGGGAAGTTTTCTGATGCCGATGAGTTTGCTGTTCAGGAAACTTGATATCTGATCGTTGTGTTTTCAGTATTACATCATTTAATGTTCATGGATTTTAAAGTAAGTAGAGAAATTAGCATTTTCTGTGAGAATTCAGTGAGCTGAATGACTCCTGAAATTTGTTGAAGATGCTGAAACTGGTTTGTTAATATTAATATATTACTGTAGCTAAAAGATGAATTTAGCAAAATATAGCTAAAACAAAAAAAGCTGAAATAAGCAAAACATTAGCTAATAGTTACATTTTCAAAACTGTAGCTAAAAGCTAAAACTAGCAAATCAGTTGCTAAAAGCTAAAATTAGAAAAAATTAGCTAAATATAGCAGAATTGATAGCTGAAAGCTAAAAATAGCATAAGAACACAAAATGATATAAGTATGCTGAAGCAGATGTCTTTCTATGGGGAATTTTGATTTAAATACAATTAAATATTTTGAAAAGTATGAAAGTTACAATAAACAAAAGTCATAAGACACTATTCTTCATCCAACTGAACATTTGGTTTAATAATGGTTCAAATAGCTCAAAGTATGCCGTAGTAGTTTGACTGCGAAACAATGTACAGGAGAAACTATGAAGAGGAAAACATTTTTGAAATGCTGACTCAGCGTTTAAACAGACATCATGAAGGTGTCAGTGTCCGACCTGTGGTGTCTCTCTGTCCAGGGTTCATTCCTCTGTCAGTGTGAAGGACTTCCAGTCAAGCTGGAGAAGTGGAGAGGCTTTCCTGGCCATCCTGTGTTCTCTCAGACCCGAGCTCGTTGACCTGTCACCGGTCCGGTCCAGAAGCAACCAGGAGAACCTGGAAGAAGCTTTTCACCTGGCTGAGAGGGAGCTCCACATCCCCAGACTCCTGGAGCCTCAAGGTTTTTGGATTCTAATATTATATTTTAAACTTTTGATGATTGAAGATGATTTAAAGTAACAATAAAATAGCATTTGATACCAAACCTTTCCTTGTTTCTCCTCAGATGTTAATGTTAAAAATCCAGATGAAAAATCCATCATGACGTATGTGGCCCAGTTTCTGCAGTACTCCAGTGATATGCCAGGACCTGATGACAACTGGTCCTCATCTGTTTTCTCAGCTGTAAATTTGCCTCCTCACTTCACTCCAGCGATCACTGTCTCAGCGTTACACCAGGTACACTGTCTCCCATCTTTTCAGCTCATTCGATTCAGCTCTTTGTATGTATATTATGTGCAAAACAATGATAATTACTTGCAGAAAACTTACACTTCTGATCTACTCTTACTCTACTCTACTCTTACTCTGATCTAAAACTAATTGTTTTATTGTTATATTATTTACTAACATAAAGTTTTGAGATTAAAGTACACAGATGCACAAATAAGAACAGATGTCATTGAAGGTTTTCTTTCTTAGGAAGCACCATCAGAGCCCAGAGCCGGTCCTTCCTGTCTTCAGACAGTGGATTCAGAAGGTCAACCAGGCTCTGAAAAGCAGCACACACACTCAGAAGATGGAAAAGCTGTTGGATTTCATGCAGTTATAAAAATAATGTCTCAGCCTTTCAGGGAACGGGTTCAGTTTTTGGCTCAAACATCAAATGAAGCTGAATCTGAGCCGTTTTCTGAACTTCAGGCTCAAGCTTCAAGTTTTAGTCAGAATAATCAACCTGCTAAAACACCGACCACTGTTGGATCAATTCTGAAGGGTCCAGAGAGTCCAGACGTGTCCAAACCTGCAGCGAGTTCAGCCACAGAGGGAATGAAGCAGGCTTCTACAGCTGCACAGCCGCCGGTCGCAGTCCGCAGTGAAGTTCTGTCAAAAGCCCAGTCGATGTCGCGGAGCAGGCTGGAGAAGGCCAGGCTTCGTCTGCAGGGACGCATCCAGCAGGCCATGAATTTATTTAGCGCCAGAGAGATGACCGAGTCCCAAGTCAAGAAGAAACAGGTATATTAAAGAGTAGAGACAACATTAAGCCTTACATGATGTCTTTGACAAAATTAACAAAGTTAGTAGATTTATTGGTAATCATTTATATCATTTATAGTTTATCATTTATAGTATTTACTTTCAAAGTCAGCTTAAAACTGGTAATTTGCATATGTGTTTCTTAAGCCTATTGATCCAAACCTTTAAACTCATCTACAATTTTACTTTAAGGAACAGGACAACTTTTCTAAAGGGTCTCTGATGTTTTGCAACCATTTTTGTTTGTGCACATCTGTCCAGCTGTATTGTTTGTGTGTTTCTGTGCAGAAAGCTCTAAAGGTTCTGCAGCCTGCTTTGCTTGAAGAGTTCTTGGGTGCGGTGGAAGGCTATGGGGCGTTCTGCTCGGGGCCCCAGCTCCAGGACTTGATGCTTCTCTCTGACTCAGTCAGGAAGCAGTGGGAGGTATAAAAGACTAATGATTCACCAGCTAACATTTTTATTGAGTTAAAGGCCTAATATCCCCTGATAACAGAGCTTTGATGTGTTTTTATGTTTTATTGTTTTGTCATCAGTTTAAATTGATTTTGTTGATGTTTTGTGCTGCTTGTGTGAACGCTCATTCAGCAGCCGCACTATTGTTTTTCTGTTCTGTTTTCTGCATACTTTGTGCTATTTTAACAATTTATTCAGACGGGTGCTATAACTTTTGTTTTTTCAAAATATTTAACTTTATTTACAAATATTTTTCCCATATAAATACATTGAGATCTCTTCAATTCCTTCAAAAACATTGTTCTCTTTAAAATCTGCTTCAGCATGTTTGCTCTGTTTTTGCCTTCTGATGCTACTTTTTAATTAGCCTTTTCCACTTTTAGCTTCTAGCTACCATTTTAGCCAGCCTTTTGCTGCTTTTAGCTAGCTTGTTGCTACTTTTACCTCCCAGCTAGCCTTTTGTAACTTTTAGCTAATGCTTTGTTAGTTTTAGCTCTTAGCAACTCTTTTTCTAGTTTGGCTTTTAGCTGGCCTCTTGTTACTTTTACCCTTTAGTTAGTTTGTTGATGCTTTTAACTCACACTTTACTCCTTTTAGCTTTTAGCTAGCCTTCTTTCATCTTTCTTAGTAGTCTTTAAAGTAGCAAAAGTATTATTTTACTACTTTCAGCCTTTAGCTAGTGTTTTGCTACTTTTAAGAACTCAGTTTCAGCTTCTTCAGCAAGTTTCGGTAACCTCATTTAGCTCTCAGCATTCATACTGCATTTTCACAGAAATGTAATTTTTCTAGTTATGCTTGAACTGCTTCAAACTGTCAGAACTAACAGACTCCTTACAGACTCGTCACAGGACTTTCCTAAAGTGAGCGTCTGCTTGTTTGTGTCACATTCAGGATGTGCGCAGAGAAATGGCTGCCTTTGTTCACAGCTTGAAGTCTAACATCAGAGAAGGAAAGCGGCCATTTTCTGTTTTGCAAAATAAAATGTTTACTAACTCTCTCCATGAAGCTACTGACCAGACTGACCGTGATTCTGTGCATCAGCAACAGGTACTTGCATGAGTTCATCGTGGGCCTAACATCTGAAACTACTCGACAGATTCTGGAGGAAAATCAAAATTATCTGTTACCGGTTTCTTAGAAGTTCATCTTCCTCCTTCCAGGCTGTCACTCAGGGGGCTTCATCCGTCGAGGGGCGTTTTGATTCACTCAGAGAGTTGTGTGACTCTCTGACAGCAGGGAAATCCTCCAGCCTCGCAACAAATCAGCAGACAGAAGAAACACAAGCCACGGACATGGCCCTCCTTCCTGATGGGTAAAATAATGATCATTTTTAGACAGAAACAAAGGTTTTATATTTCTAATTGAACTGAAAGTAAAATCTAAGCAACAATTGTTTATATATAAACATCAGTGAAGGTCTGGGCTTTTGTTTGGAGTTTATCTTAAGGTTTCTGATGCCATATTCTATATTTATATCCTAGTTTATCATAGTCTGTTTTGGTTTTAATATCATTAATGTCTGTGCTTCAATATTTTTGTTCGTTTTTTCTTTTTCTGCATTCCAGTTAGCATTACTTCCTGTTTTATTTTGAAGAGTCTTAGTCTGTTTTAGCTGGTTTTACTTCCTGTTAGGGTTCAGTTTGCTGATTGTTCACAGCTGACCCTCATTCTGTTGATTATTCCTTCATTATACAAGCTGTTTAACAGCTTCTTGTTTTGTTTGTGTTGGCTTCTTGTGGGTTATGGGTTTTATTATTAAAGACCTTTTGTTCTTAAAAACAAAAAACATCACCACTAAAGGAAGTACAATTTCTGTCTGTTTCTTCATTTGGATTGTTTTGTAGCAGATCTTATAAGATATATATATATATAATTGTATTGATTTAATTGAACAAACGTTATATAAGGCTGTTGCAGTACAATTGCTGCTCAAATTCATGTTTAAATAAATGCAATAATACAATTTAAAATTATGCAAAATGAGCATGTTTTTACTAAGATGCCCATTGGACTCAGTAGCTCTGACTGCTCCTGATGAACATCTCTTATCTCAGCAGGAGGCTGCAGCTCGAGGTGAACGCCTCGCTGAGTCCCACTGACACATCAGCCGAAATACAGCCGAAGCTCACACTGAATCAAAGCATGGAGAGCACACAACCAGACGTCCTGACTGTGGATGAAACTGTACTGGCGCACAATAATGACAACGTCCTGCAGGACGTCCCAGCAGAGAATGAGGACCCCCTCATGCAGACTGAAGGCTGTGGGTGGGAGAAAAAACCTTCACTTCAAACCAAAGAGCAGCTGCTGAGAGCTCGCCTGCTGAACGTCACAGAGAGCAGCCAGCAAGCACGAACTCACATACAGGTATGATGAAATAATGTTTTTTTTTCAGCTCTGTTGTGTAATTTAGTAGTTTGTGAGCTCTAATTCTGGAAGCATTGATTTCTATATTTGAAAAGCTGAACACCTTTTGCTTCAGCCTAAAAATAAATTTATTATTTTACAATTTAAGGTGAAAATAATATTTTTTATTAGAAACCAAACGTATGGAAGTGTCCCAACAGGTCTTTTTCTTCCCAATGCTGGAAAATATCCCCCAACAGAATGATGTTATAGTGTTAAAGTTTATTCAGCATTCACACTTTTGTTTTCCTGTTTTGTTTTTGCAATCTAATGACTTCTGTATATTTTGAGCTGCTTTAGCCTTTCATATTTCTAAATGTTCTGCTCATTCAGGAGATGGTGCTGAGACTTTTGTTTGTCTTCATTCAAGTTTCAGCATTCATTCAGCATTTTTACAGAAAATAATTTTTTTTCATTATGTTTGATTTTAGAGTTTTGATGAGGTAGAGGTCACTGTTCCTCTTTATGGCAAAATAGATCAACCCTTAGTTCATCAGATCAGACAGTTTTGTGTCTTGTGGTTTGGGATTTATTCTGGTGGTTTTTGTTTTAGTCACACTCTGCCATAAAGATCTCATCACTTATCAGAATTGAAGGTCCATTATGTTGTTTCTCTCTTCAATCTCTTCATTTACACTTCCTCAGTTTATTTTAGCAGCCAAATTTAAATTGAGTTGTTTTTTTTACCTTCTGTCATTTCAGAATCAAGGAGATTTGATCTTAATTCTGTCACATATGTCTACAGATTGTTCTCTCAATCTGCTAAACCAGAGGTCCCCAATCCTGGTCCTCGAGGGCCACTGTCCTGCATGTTTTAGATGTTTCTCTGCTTTGACACA
>JAOXNZ010000085.1:4742612-4756746 GCA_028566095.1 Kryptolebias brasiliensis
AGGTTTAAAACGTGTTCCAGTTCTGTTAAAATTATCTTCTGCTTCTTTTCATTTTGTTTCTATGAAGTCAAACTTGTGACCTTTTAAAGTGGACTTGATCAAAAGTTATATACATTTTATTTTTCAATGTTTTTTGTTGTTTGTTTTTTTTAATGGAATTTAGCTGCTTTTTCACTTATTTGTAGTCCAGTACCTGATCATTTTCAAAGGAACGGTTTCTGTTTATGCCACTTTATTCTGACCTATGAATCATTTGGGCATAAAAGTCTCCTAATCTAAAAGGATGAACCACAGTTTTCTACAAAATAACAAACTTCAAACCTATTTAAATTGGATCTTTAGGCACTTTGTTACCTACAGACTGTCACTTTCGTTAAATCTTTAAGAAATACCAAAAATACTACGATTTGAAACAAAATAATGTTTTGGCTTATATAAGTTGGTTCCTAAAGCGCTGTTAGCTGAAACCATGCAGCAGATGATCAACTGATGTCCTCCACTTGTCGGGGTTGTCGCTCTGTACAGATTTAACAGTTGCAGCTTTTTAAAAATCCTAAAGTTGTACATAAATAGAAAAAGAAACACCGTCAGTGGCTGATGTTAAATAAAAACCTTATATTCTTAATTAAGCTGCGGAATCCACAGAAATTCTTACTGCAGATAGGAAAATAATTGCAATTTTGATATGATTTAACATGCAGAGATTACACAAAGAAAAGAAAGCATGTACTATATTATTAACAATGAAGTGGAATGAGTCTGCTTTGAATGACCTAAATCCCACCCACACACACCCACACACACACACACACACACACACACACTCACCCACACACACACACACACACAAACATACAGGAGCCGGCGTGTTGTGGAGCTCTGAGCTCCTGACGAAAGGGATCAAATCTCATGATCCACATCCAGAGCCAGCTGGTTACCAGTGTCATTCCATCACTGGAACACAGCACAGCTTTACATCAGCTGTAAGACCCTGACCCACATAAAAAGCTACAAACAAAAGACCTGTTCTCACAAAAATAAGATGTGTAGAAACAAGGCTGCATCAATAATAATAAAAGAGAAATATTAGTCTGTACTTCAGGTACTAAGGTTGATATTTTGGTTAAATCCTGGTGATAACTTGTTGGTTTGTTCATGATTGGTGTGAACAGAGTTTCAGCAGTTTCCTTGATCTGCGTGACTCAATACACTGTTCTGGTGATCTGAGAGGTCAGGGAAAGTTGTGCCAACGCCTCTGAGCTCAACGTGATCCACCGGCGGGGAAAGGAAATCCTTCCGAGCAGCAAATCGAAGCAACAGGAACAATCTAGGAAACCATCAGCAGCCGTCTGCTGACTCTCAGAGCAGCTTCCACTGAAGCCAGAGGATTTTACTTTTAATTAACTGTAAATATAAAAGCCCAAGATTCTGCTATATGTGCTGTTTATTTAAATGCAGAAACAAGCTAATAAATGATCATCAGATCAGTCATTTTGAGCTTATAGTGCAATATAAAATTAAGATACTGAATACTTTTTAACATTCTCTCTGACAGTATGTGGTATTAAGAAAGCAAATTCTTTATGGTAACAATAGCACATCAGTCAAGAGAAAATGAATGATTGATCATTTCCTATCAATCATGAAAACAACTTCCATTAATAGTGAAATCGTTACCATATTTGAAGCAAACTCCTTATGTTTCTGTATTTGTTTTGCTTGTTTAGATGTGGTCTCAGTGTCAGAGAGCAGCAGCAAACATCCAGTCTGAACTGAATAAGGTGAGACAAGAGCTCACAAGAAGACCTGAAGACTCTGAGGAGCCGCTCAGACAGGTGATTTGTCAGCTTTATTTATGTAACACTTTACAAACAGAAGCCTCTAAAAGGATGTACAGCAAAAATGTAAGAATACACAAAGTGATGCTAGAAGTAATCAGAAAAGATGAGCAATGCGGTGTGAATGATGAAAAATTGTTGAAGACGCTCAAAATTAATTAAAAATGTCAGTTAAAATGATCAGAGCAAAAGCTAAAATTAACAAAATGGTAGCTAAAAGCTAAAACTGGCAAAACAGTTGCTAAAAAACTAAAAATGAAGCAAGTGTGCTGAAGATTTCAAAGAGCACAAAGTTTTTCAATGATTTTCAGAGGTCTCAGTACTTTTATATGAAAAAATATAAACAAGAGGTTTTTTTTTTTTTAGATTTCAGAATCTAAAAGGTATAAAAATCCAAAAGGCACAGCTGTAACGTCCTGAATGAGCTGAAAGGTTTAATATCCGAATGACTGGAATAGCTGAAAGTTTGCAGAAGAAGTTGGTCCAAAAAGAACATACGAAAAACCTATAAACATGAAAACTATTAGGAGCAACAACTACTTTTATGTTTGATCTTGGAACATCTATGAGTGCCTGATTTAATAATAGAGGCGCCATCTGACACATGTTGGACCCGGATAATCTCCAAAGGTCTACAGATTAGTGATTTTTATGTAATTTCTCAGCTTTATAATTATCCAAACAGAACAAATCAGTTTGTGTGAAATGTTCATTTTACTAATTTGCTTTTAGAACATTGATGTACAGTAAACCTGGACATCCCCAACAGAAATGTGCTCCAGAATTTGTGAAATTTGTGACTTTGTGTTGAAATAATATAAAATCCCTCACTTTCTTACAGAAAAAATAGACTTAAGTGCAATTATAGAAAAAGAAAAATTGAATGTTTGCATTACTTGATCTAACCACTCATCTATTAGGATGTGTGAACAAAAATGACAACTTTCCCCTAATTTACCTCCTAAACATTTAAAAAATCTGCATCTCAGGATGACTAAAAAGGCAAACTTTTGCACCAAGAATCACACATTTAAACTGTATGATGAGAAATCTTGCATTTGGTTCACATTAACTTATTTGTACAAAATCCCACCAGTTGCTCCCCCATGAATGAACCTCTGAGATTGCCCCCCTTTCCCTTATTTAATACCCCACAGCTTTCACTTCCCTCCCCCTTTTACCCCCTCTACCCTCCCCCTGTCCCGTCCACAGCTCTTTAATCTGGACGGTCAGAACAAACATTAGTGTGAGGTGAAGCAGCTTGAACGGACAACTTGTGCATGGCTGTGTGACTGACTGCCGTGTGTATGTGTGTGTTATGCAGGAGACTGAACTCTCTCTGCAGGGTTTGTCCACCGGACTGAAGGAACTGGACACCATGAAGACGGACCTGTCCCAGTACGTGGCGGCCAGTGACTCGGCTCTGCTGGAGCAACAGCTGGAGCAGCTCCACTGCCAGTGGGAAGAGCTGTGTGTGAAGGTGAGAAAATAAGTTTTTACAGACAGACTGAGATGAGGAAGTAAGTGGTTGTAGATAAAACAGGTGGAGGGAAACATTTTGGGAGGGAAAAGCTGCTACCAGTGGTTTCTTGGCGGCGTCCGGCAGCACAAAGCTGAGTCCACCCACACACTGATTTGCTTGATAAAAGACCCAGCTAGTTCAGGTTCTTGGAGGGAAAACTTCATCCTCTTCTTCAAAGTGTAGAAACATGTCCTTCCACAGGTCAGATTTACTCTTTTTTTTTATTTTATTTTACCAGCTATAAAAGTGTTCAAACTTCACATTACTCTTTAGGTTAGAATCTGAATTTATTTATTCTCTTTGCTTGCATCAACATAGAGGAACATTTGGTTCTTTAGTCTGGCTGTCCATCATTTCAGCCTGTTAATCCTGTGACTACATTATGGCTGAAAGTAGCTCCATACAGCCTCACATTCCTACAGTTAAGACTTTTGGCTCAAACACAGCGCATGTTTGTTCCTCTGAAAACAACGATTAGTGCTCGACAAGACTTGGACATTTTTGTCAGTTATTAGGGAGTTTTTTAGCAATTCAGTCTCGTGCTAATTGGGTCTGCAGGAGTGGCCGCTTCCACCTGCTCTGGTCTTGGCAAGTAACTGGGGTTCACAAATGTGGCAGCATTAGCCAGAAATGTGTTGGTTGTTCCCACTAATTATTTAATTCCTTAGTTTTGCTAAACAAAAGCTTTAAATGTACAATAGAAATTTCTTCATAGAAAGATCTATTAAGTCAGCAAAGGTTAAAAGTACCTGCAGACATGATGCAAAACCTAAATTATTCACTTTTTTATGTGAGAAAGTAATTTAAATTCAACTTAACATGCCCAGGAGGCATGAATCTGAGCTATTATGGTTTCTGTTTGATAGTTAACAGGTTGTAGAGGAGTGGGGGAGTCACAGCGATGGCTCTCATGAGCAGATGGCTCGGCCAGCCTGAGGAGATTCAAGAGAGCTGCTCTATTGTTACTGAGACAGCACAAAGTCCTCAGAGGGTGACCACAGCTCACAATACATCCCAGATTCTTCACAATCCAGAAGTGCCATTTGTGGCAATACATTAAAGCCCAAAGCAGGGCTCATTTTAATAAAGTAAATGCCACTGAGCAGTAAAATAGAGCAGCTCTAATTGTGGGCACGCTAAGCCCTAAAATCTCAAAAAGATCATCAGCCCCCCTCCTCGGCTTCATACCCGGGTGTTTTCATGGCATTAAGCTGTCATTAGGAAAATGGACCTTGTTAATTTGACCAAATAGCCGGATTCTCCCAGGGGTTTCTCTCAAATTACTTGATTGCTGATTCTGATGGAGATTAAATATCCCCACTACTACACTGTTCACAGTCAAACTACTTCTGTATACTTTGGGCTGTTTTAGCCATTTGTATATTAAAACGTTCAGCTCATTCAGGAGATGGGTGCTATGACTTTTGGGTTTTGTAACTTCTATACTTTTGAAAATGTTTGACTTTATTTAAAAATGCATTCTCCATAGAAATACACTGAGATTTGCTTTTGTTATGACTCGGATTTAAAGGATGATTGTCCCTGATTAGTACACCTCAGACAAACTAACTTACTTTTATTTGTTTAATTAAAAATGCATCAAATGGAATATTGCCGCTAAAACATTGTCAAACATGATTTAAGTTGCTATTCAGTCCACACAAGTAGTTACTAGTAAAGATTTATTTCTAACTTTAGTTTCCCTCATGCATGAGACCGTTTTTCTTCTTTGGACTCGAGCGCTTTTATTGCACAAACACCTGTTGATTATTAAAAAAACAAACAAACATGTTTTCCCATGTATCATGTATGAAATGATGACCATAGAAACTAAATCCCACTGTATCGCCTTCTTCCCAGGTGTCCTTACGCAGGCAAGAAATGGCCGACCGCCTCAACGCGTGGACCATCTTCAACGACAAGAGCAAAGAGTTCTGTGATTGGCTGACTCAGATGGAGAAGAAGGTGTGTCAGAGCGAAGACCTGAGCATCGAGGAAATGGTGGAGAAACTGAAAAAGGTACAAACCCAATTAAACAATATTACAGTGTTCTACTCAAAAATCTGTCTGTTAGAAATATTATTTCTGAAGGTCCATCTTGGACAGGTTGTAAAATATAATCCACAGGAACTCCTTTTTTATAGCAGAGGTTTGTTAAACATTTGTTGCACTTCTGTGTGTACAGTTCATAAAGATATAACAGTAGTAAGTGTGATCTTACTAAGTAAAAGTGATCTTTGATGATTTTTGTATGAAAATCCAAATCAATATTTGAGTTTTGCAGGTGTAACAGGCTGTACTTAATGCTGAGTCAGCTTTTACACTATTTTCCTGTTTTTGATTTTTCTGTACACTTTAACAGTCTGACTGCTTCTACATACTTTGCTCTATTTCTGCCGTTCATACATCAAAACGTTTAGCTCATTCAGGAGATGGGTGCTACTACTTTTGGTTTTTGTAACTTTTATACTTTTCAAACTAACTTTATTTACAAATATAAATGCATGGTCATAGAGAAACATTGTTCTCTATTTTTGTTTTCTTATGCTAGTTTTAGTTTTTAGCTATGGTTCTGCTATTGTTTTTAACAATCATTTGCTTCGTTTAGCTTTTAGCTAATCTTTTGCTACTTGGGATATAGGTTCTTGTTAGCTTGTTTTCTGGTTTTTGTTTTAGATTAACTTTTGCTACTTTTAGCTTTGTATACTTTTATCTAACCATTTGTTGCTTAGCGTTTATCTAGCCTAGTGCTACTTTTAGCTTTTAACTGACCTTTTGCTACTTTTAGCTTTGCGCTAACATTTGCTCTTTGTAGCTAACATTTTACTATGATTAGCTTTTATGTATGCTGGTGTAGCTTTTAGGTAGTGTTTTGCTACTTTTGGCTTTCAGCTAGCATTTAGCTTCTTTTAGCTTTTAGTTATAACCTTCTCCTTTTGCTTTTAGCTATTGTTGTTCTGCTTTCAGCTTTAAGAACTCAGTTTCAGCATCTTTATCACATTTAAGCAGTGCTCAGAGTTTACGCTGCATTTCTTCAAAAATGTCATTTTTCTTGTTCTTCCTTGTGTTAAAACTGTAACACAAAGTAAATTCTGACTATTATAACATGCTGTTTCTGAATCGGTGCATCAATAATGTTTAATTAAGCGTTAATAAAATCCATACATGATGGACATCCTGTTAATAACAGATGGCTGCCTGAAACAGAAGCTTGTGATCTCTTCATTCATGCGAAACAGTCGTCCTTTCAGCCACTCAGAGCCTTTTGTACTCTCCTGCCCCAGAATGAAGCATGCCCATTTAGTCATAAGAACAATAATTGGTTTGAATGTTCCAGGAATGTTATTTAAGGCTGTTAAATGAAATTAAAATATTGCAGGAACTTGAATCTAAGTTGCAATTATTATGTTAGCTACAAGTGGCACTCAGCGGTGACAACAGGGCAGGAAAAAAGTGAATGAAAGGAACACTCAGCAAGGGAAGTGTGATTCTTTAAAGGAATCAAATTTTTAAAAGCTAACACAAAATGTTAAGGTTCTAATAAAATATCAGAGATATACTCACCTAAGATCGGCGTTATAGTCATTTATAGAAAAATGGTCGAACTCTAGCAATGTTTTTCAGATGATAAATGGTCTTTTTGATGTGTCAAAATTAAAACCAAGTTGGTTTTTTTTCTTGATCTGAAGGATTCATTGGCAGATCTCTGGATTTTTCTTCGTTTCTCTCTCTGTAGATCAGTGCCAGTTACTAAAACTCTTTTCTCTTGCAAACCTGAGACTGTATTGAAAGGGATCCTTTCAAACCTTGGGGCCCAAAAATGATTTAAAAAGCTGTATTTTTTTCTAAAATGTAAAGTTTGTAGTGCTTTAAGCGTAGGCTATCACGAAAAAGTTGACAGTTTTTACAATATCTCCTTTAAAATGAACTGATCTCTCCATTTGTATTGTTTTGTTGGTCATTTAAGACTAAGATGCTTATAAAGCAGCATTCTTTGCAATCGTGTTTTCCAGGACTGCATGGAGGAAATCAACTTGTTCAGTGAGAATAAGAGCCACCTGAAGCAGCTGGGAGAGCAGCTGCTGTTAGCCAGCAACGAGGCCAAGCAGAGCCAGGTCCGCGGGTCGCTGCAGGAAGTCAATCAGCGATGGCACAACCTTTTCCACCACATCGAAGCCAGGTGAGCGGCGCCACAGCTGTCCCAGAGGACACCTGTGGGATATTATGTCTGTTTATATCAAACAAGCACTTTACAAAGGAGTGTTTACGCCTTTCAGGAAGCACTTTGCAGAGATAAATAGTAAGATGATGGTTGAATCACAAGTGAAATTGTTTGTGTAGTTACCATAAATCAGGCTCTTAAGTACCCCACTCTAAATTTGCATCATTATCCAAAAGGACAAGTACCCTTAACAGCAAAGCTACTCCACAGCAAAAAGCATAATTAAGAACTGAGAAGCTTTAACTGCCTTGAAGTAAACAATAGCTCTTAAGGCTGTCCATCCACCTGCTGCTGTTAGCTGTGCTCTGCAGCTGTCAGGAATACATGCCCCCTCATGTACAGACCGTAGAGGTTAAGCCCTCGTGTTGTTTAAACTGTTGCTACCCCCCCTCAAACAGATGGACGCTCCTGAGGAAGAGCAGGAGATGCAGACGTCACCCTGACAAACCTGCAAGCTACCCCCACCACAAGGAAAGAGAGGTCTCAGACACTACCATATGTCCCAGAGTCCTTGCTGAAACCCCCACACTTTGTAGTCTGTCAGTGGGAGGACTCAGAAAAGACGGGTGGGGGGACATTAGGACAGGGGGGATTGGGGGTGTATCTTGGTATGTGTTAATCACTGATTCTCTCAGAGACTTCATGAGCTGACCAGAAGGCTTTACTGCATGTACAGTTAAAACCAGATGTTTACATACTCTATATAAAAAGACACACATGGAATTTTTTTCACACTGCCTGACGTGAAATCAGAGTAAACTTTTCCCGTTTTAGGTCAGTTAGGATTTTCAAAATTATTTCTATTTGCTAAATGCCAGAATAATGAGAAAGAGAATGTTTTTAAGGCAATTTTTATTACTTCAAACTTTAAACAATTTGGGACATTTGATGTCATGTCTTTGGAAGCTTCTGATGGTTTATTGATAACATCTGAGTTAATTAGAGACACAGCTGTGGATGTAATTTAAGGGAAAGTAGGTAGGATGGAATCTAATAATATGACAGTTACTCTTTTCTGTGGATGAAAAGTGTGACTCTGCTTCTGTTTTTCTAGTAATATCTCCCAACAATGTATGTGTGGTTGTTTGCTCGTAGCGTTAGCAAAAGATCTCATGGACCAGTGGACCGGGTTTAATAAAACTCTCCGAAAGTCATGATTGGCTGTGCTTTTAAAACCCAATAACATTTGAGTCAACACAAGTCATTTCTCGGCATAAGATGATCTTAGTTTAAAACTCTGGCATGAAAGGTGTGGAAAATATTCATTTTAGAAATGCTAGGCCTTTAATTTCTAAAATAAATTACCTCGCTGCTCAAGAAACATATTGCCAATAAGGCTTAAATACTGTGTGAGGTAAATTTTCAGCCTTCAGATCCACTAAATAGCTCCTTAAATACAGTGAGAGGAGTAAATGCCAGTTAAAAGTTTTATCTCTTTGTAACTGTAAGCCCTCCTGTGGTCAGCTGCACTTTATCTCAGCCCTCCAACCACATATCCTCACTTATCCTCCAACTCTTTTCTGCTTCATTTTCTCCATCCATTCTGTTCATGTCCTCTTCCCGAGCCAGCGCCCCTGACTGGGTTTTGTGTCTTTGTCTGTCCTCCGCATGAAGCTGCAGGTCTTTGTTAGGCTGTCAGAGGTGGAGAGGGAGCGGAGGGGAGAAAGAGGCTTGTTAGTTTGGCCAGGATGCTTGCGTCTGCACAACGAGAGTGTGTTTACACTCACTGGGTTTTGTCTTGAATACATGACCATAAACATGTCGTCCTGCCTGTTGATAGTCTTAAACTTTTTAATACAAACAGAAACTTTATTCCTTTTTATTTTTTTTATTTTGCACAACAACCCTTCTATAAATTATAGAAAAAAAAAAATTTAGTTCCTAAATATATTTATCAAGGCCACAGAGCTTCATCTGAATGTTAGGGTTATGGCTTGTCATCTTTAGGGAAGCTAAAATAAAACCTTTATAATTACTCTGAATCCTCAGCTACCATGGACGATTACATTTTTCAACATTTGGTAGTTTATCAGTACATTTTGCAACACAATTTTTGTCTTGAAGAACCCCAATTGCATAAAAGTTGAGACGTGTAAAGTTCAAGGCTATTCCTGAAAAATACAATGTCTGTTTGGGAGCATATGTTGTTCTAAAACCTGTGTATACTTTACTCCAATGACGGTGCCTTTCCAGATGTGACCGGCTCAGGTTGACAGGTCCTAAAACCACAGATCAGTTCTCCTCTTTGCTTCAGTCCATTTTAAATGAGCTTCAGTCCAGAGAAAACGGCGGCGTTTCTGGATGGAGTTCACATCTGGCTTCTTCCCTGCCTGATAGGACAGTTTCTTAGTTTAAACATATATTTACTGTGTTCCACTGAGAATAAAATATGGGTTTTATGAGGTTTCATCATCATCATCATTGTATTCTGTTTTTACTCACATTTTACACAACATCCCAACATTTATTTTAGAATTGGGGTTTGTACTTAAATTTTAAACCAAGACTTGATAAATTGTTTGCTTAGTCCACCTTCTTGATTCTGACTGAAATATTTCTGAAACTTTCAGCTGATTTGCTGTGAAATATATGTAAAACTTTTATGGCATCATGAGGAAACATCCTGCTGATGATGATGATTAAATTTTCAGTTTGCTCAGTAATTTACACTTAAATTAAAAAGTGAAGTTAAAAGGTAAAATCAAATCTAAGCTACAGTAGTGGGCGAAGGTAGCTTTTAATACCTGCCTGTTTTCAGCTCCACAGTAGCTGGAGGACGGTTCACTGAAATTTTGAATCAAACTTAACCTTTTAAAAAAGAGAGAAACTATTTAAAAGAACTGAATATCTAAAGCTGAAAGTGCATCTCCAGTGGCTCGATGTACATGCAGCAGACGTTGGGACACATTAATTCATCCATTCAGTTGTTCATTCTTCTGACTCTTCCAGTCACAGCTGTTTTTAGTGCTTCTGATTTTAAAGAAAGCGTCTTTCTGACGCCTCAGCTGGACGCCGGCAGGAGAGGACGGAACAAATGGAGGAAATTAACTCAAACTCTAAAAATGGGGCACGCTTCAGGCTTTCAAGCCTCAGAGAGCTTTTATTGTCCCGTGTGTTGCTATGACACCAGTTAGTGTGGCGCTGTGTGTGTGTTCAGAGGCAGAACCTGAAACCATTTTTTTTTTTTTTTTTTTTTTTTTTTTGTGCAGCTGGCTTACCTCAGGGAGCAGAGCATTCAGAAAAGAGGGCTGGCAGATGGAACCAGTGAGGTCAACCACAACTCTGAAAACACACCAAGCACTAATGGCAAGGTGAGGATTCTCACTTTGAGAAAAGCTTTCCTCACCCAGATAATGAAAATAATGTTCTTTCCAACAAATATTGCTCAGGACAAATACAGCATACTTTGTTTACTGTTGATTTATTTATTTATTTATTCTTTTGGTCATTTTAAATGTTCTAAAGTGGTCAATGTTGGAAGGTTCTTACACAATTATTGTCTGATTTCAACATTTAATGTGTTTATTATCACACCCACAAGATTATGCATCTTTACTTTCCCATCCCAGTAATCTTTCATGTTCAGGGTTCCTAAGCAGTAAGTATCTGGAAAAGTATGGATTTAAATGTTGTATTTTTCAAGTATGGATAAGAAAAAGAAATCACATTATAATAAAACATTAGCATTTCCAGATTCTGTTACCTATTATATTTTCTGGAAAATAAAAATTTAAATTTCTAAAAAGTGCTGAAAATATATTTTTCACATTGAAAAGTTTTTTTCACATTGTATATAAAGGAAAACATCATCACCATGATGATCATCACTTTTGCTTCCTATAGCAACAGGATTCCCAACCTCCAGATATGGAACTATAGAACAGAGATAATTCTTTGCAAAAGTTGAAATAAAGCAAATCAGTATTTATCAAAAAAATATTTTTTTACAGTAGTAAGTGGTTGTTTATCTGCAGAAGGTCCACTGTAAAGTCAGGAAAAAAAAACTATTTGAGGAAAAAGTCCTTTCCACATTCAATACTTTTACAAAAACATACAGATAATAAAACTGCACATGTGTTCAAACACAATAAATCAACAGATGTTTTGAAGTCAGATATGGCTCAAAAGTTGACCCCATAAAAATCTGAAAATCTCAGTTTGGAAAAGTCTGAAATTTAAAAATGGAAAATGTGTAGGAAACCCTGTGTGTTGTTTACACCCAACCACATATAAAACACACTAATATTGGTTGTTTTCTACATATAATTAGAAAGGAAGAATATTTAATCCAATATCAATTCAGTGAATGACATCAAATCCAAACCTGACACACACATTTGATATTTAAATTTTCTGTTGGTCTGGTGTGCGTTTGCTGAAACACGTATGTGGATGTGCCCTCAGAGGTCATCAGATGACTCACTGAGTCAGGAAGAGGAGTCTGGTCCTGGCTTTGGGAAAGCTGGTGAGCTCCAGGAGGTGGTGGACCGACAGACTGCTGATCTGGGCCAATTGAAGGAGAGCATGGCTGCCATGGTGTCACGTATCAGTGAGCTGGAGGAGGACCTGGATACAGCCCGAAAGGACCTCATTAAGTCTGAAGACATGAACACAAGGCTACAGAGAGACCTCAGAGAGGTGAGAGGAGAGGATTTATCTGCAGTTTTCTAAATTAAATAGATTGACTCCAGTTGTAATCCTTCTGAGGTTGAGATGTTTTTGTGATCAGTCTATGGCTCAGAAGGAAGACATGGAGGAGCGGATCACCACCCTGGAGAAGCGCTACCTGGCTGCGCAGCGAGAGGCTACTTCAGTCCATGACCTGAACGACAAGCTGGAGAACGAAGTGGCCAATAAGGAGTCCCTCTTCAGACAAGTAGGTCCCTGCTCCTGTGTACGTTCAGACAGTATTTTCCGACTGAGAGCTGTGGTAAACTGTTTTTCTGAAAGCAAGAATCTTCTGCAGATCTTTATTTTCTACAGAAATAAGAGGTTGTAAGAATTTGTCCACTCAGTTTAAAAATTATTGTGCATGGAAGTTTTTCAGTCGATGGAGGAGGAAAACAACATATTGTTTCAGGATGTCAGCCGTCATTCTGACAACCATCGAGTGCTGTTGTCCCTTTAGCAGCACCTTCACACAGCATGCTGGCCTCTGCTCAGGAGAGATTAGTGGTCTCACTGCAAATATTGGATCCCAGAATTAAATGTTAGCTCCCAGCAGCTAATACTCCCAGTGTGACCGCAGTCACACTGGTTTCTGAGCAGCTCATGGAACAGGGTGGCTGCATTAACTACCCCCACGTCACATTTCCAGCCAATCGCACAATAGTTGACACCGACCCCCAGGAGAAACAAGTTCTGCCCAGACCGTGAGCCGAGAACGGGCTCTAGGAGAACAAAATTACCTCATTTTGGTCTTGCAACTGCATCAGAAAGCAGATTTCTTTACTCCTTTTGGATTATAAATGCAGCTTTACCAAACTGAGGGGACAGATTTGAATCTGTAGACAAAGTTTAATCAACTGAGAAGACTGATATTTACAACTTTAAATTTAAATTTTAAATTTTACCCCTGGCAGGTTCCGTAGTTTTCAGCCTGTTGTCAATAAATTCTTGTTGTGTTCAAACTGAATACGAAGCCTTGAAAATACTGGCTGGATTCTTTTTATGCAGTCAGTGGAGATGGAGACGTCCTCCTGCTTTTCTTTTAGTGTTTTGTCTTTCTCTGTGTTATTTTCAATGGTCTCCTCTTCACTTCCTGCCCACCCATCATTACTTTGTCTCCTTTTACCCCGCTTTCCTGTCAGTCTTCCTTTTTTTTGTTTTCACCTTGCTGAACTGAATGTGAGGCCAGAGTAAAAGGACAGATGAGTCCTCTGTGTGTTTGCTAATGGCTGTGTGTTTATTGTAGTCTGAGGAAAGAAATAGGCAGCTCCAGGAGAAGCTGGAACTGGCCGAGCAGAAGCTGCAGCAGACCATCCGTAAAGCAGAGACTCTTCCTGAGGTGGAAGCAGAGTTAGCTCAGAGGGTTGCCGCCCTCACAAAGGTACAAAAATCTGCCTGCTGTCAAATGTTCCTTATCACCTGTTCTTTTAAATGCTTTGAAAAGAGTTCACCAAAAGGTGAAGGTCTTCAAGTATGTTTGTGACTGCGTGCATTTGCATGTTGTTTTTGTCTGACTGTTAGCAGTTTTTCATGAACCACTGGATGAATTTTTATAAAACTTGCAGAGAATAATCATTAGTTTGTACGTCTACAATTGATTATTTTTGGAGGCAGCCTGATAAAAGATGGCTGCCACAGCTAATTGACACTAGCCAACACAAAAATTGCTATAACCTTGTCAGTTTTACAGATTTTGAGCTATAATTTGTAGTAGTGGCTGAGAGCCATTCACAAGATGCACTCTGAGTGTGAGCACTCATAAGGCTGTGCACAACGTTATTTTAAACCTAAACAGCTACAAGTTTGTCAGTTCTTAACATACTGTAAATTAATTTTAGGCTAAAACTCAAATTATTTGAAACAAACACTCCTTGTGAGATCGGA
>JAOXNZ010000085.1:4767439-4784660 GCA_028566095.1 Kryptolebias brasiliensis
AGATGGCCTGTTTTTATTAAAGAGCCAACAGATGAGTCTTCATCAAGTCTCTTCTTTAGTGGAATTAAGATGTTAAAACCTTATCTTTATACATCCTGTAGACTTCATTCAACTGTAACTGCCTCAGATAATCCTCTCCCAGCTACGGTGCTAAAATGAGCCACAGGCCAAGTTTGAAGTCCTCTGCAGCTTTGGGTCGATACGATATTTCATTTTAAAGTTAGTATTGATGTACAACCTGACAAAAAAATGACAATTTCGATTCATCTTCTTCACCTCAGGTCTAGCTCAAGATTTTTTTGGGATACACCAAAGACCTGTGTTCAGTTCTCAGAAGTTATTTCTCTGCTCGGAGCCTGACAGTAATATTTTTTCAGACTTGTCCCTCGTGTGCTTAGTTTTCTCTGAATTTCCTGAACTTTTTAATCATAATGTGCTATAAATGATTAAAAGCTCCCACAGTTTAACACGGTTTTACACTGAGAAAGATTATTTTTAAATTAACTGCAGCGTCCTGATCCTGTTATTGACATGTTGCCAGTTTAGCCTCAGGAAACAGTTCCACGCTGGGTTTTACTACCGTTTCACAACATTTATAATCTCTTGCTGCCAAAACTTTCTGGAAATGCATCGTCGTCGTAAAAATTTTAAATGGGCATCATAAACAATAAAATATTTGATATGTTGTCTTCGTACCACTTTTCTGTTAAAAGTTGGCTTTGAATGATGTTGAAACTTTGAGCTTCACTGTAAAAAATGACCTAAACATTTTTATTTTTCCATACAGGAGTTTCATGAAAGCCTCCACTCTCTGCTGCTGTGGTTGGCTCACACTGAGAGCAGATGCTGCTCCGTGGACGTAAACCACCCAGAAACAACCGTTGGAGCGCTGCAGAAACACAACAACACACTGACCGTAAGCAGCTGGCACATCTGAAGACAAACATGAAGCTGCTTTATCCACTTTGTTGGGCTGTGTGGTGATATTAGAAGGTTTGGTGTTTGTGTGGTGCAGGAGCTGCACGAGGAGCTGCGGGGCAGGCGGGCTCAGCAGGCCTCCCTTCAGACTCTGTGGTCTCTGCTCCAGCCTGAAGACGCCGCTGAGGACAAGGAGGACGCCCAGGAGAAGCTCCACGTGACGAGCAACAAGCTGAAGCAGCTGATGAAGCAGGTGGACCAGGACCTTCACACCCTGCAGCAGCGACTGGTAAATGTTAGAACTTCAGCTCTGCTTCAGGTTTCCCCCCAAAAAATAAATACAAAGTGTCATAAAGATTATTTGTCTTGAATTCAGGAGTCTGAGTCCACCACAGCCATCAAAAGTGACGCAGCAGAGACTTCTCAGACGGTTGTAGATTTACAGAAAGGATCCCCCACTCAAAGGTACGTGGAGAAGCATCGATTGTCCCCCGCCGTCAAATATCTCATGAACCAATGAACTTCAATAAGTGATCAGTCGATGCACATTTATAACACAAACATTTGAAATTAACCTAATTCAAGATGGCAAAAATGGCTACAGATTGAGCTAAAACTTGAGATCAGGCATAACTTCATTCACAGGGTTTGTCCAAAACAGATTTTAGTTTAAAACTCTATGAAAGGCGGCGGGCGATATGCATTAAGGAATGCTGGGCCTTTAATTGTACCTGGTAGCCCAGTGATGTTGGAACTTGTGTTTTCTGTGTCCTGCAGAGAAAGGAGAGAGTCCTCCCCGCCTCGGTCCTTCCTCTGCCGCCTCCTGCGCGCCGCCTTCCCCCTGCAGCTCCTGCTGCTGCTCCTCCTGCTCCTCCCCTGCCTGATCCCCCTGTCGGACAGCGACCCCGGCTGCACGGTGACCAACAACTTTGCGCGGTCCTTCTACCCCATGCTGCACTATACCAACGGGCCCCCGCCCACATGATCTCAGTTTGACGGGAAACATGTTTTATTTATGATCTATTTGTAAAGATCTGACATTGGAGAAAGAAAAAGAACTTAAAACTTTAGTTAGTAAAATTTAGGTTCTGCTTGAAAAGAGATGAAATAGTTTGTTTATAAATAACTTTATAATTGTTTTCATTTTAAAGACAAAATACAGATCAATCAGAATGCTGGCTTCTTCATGAGGCAACAGAACATTGATTTATTTAAGTCAGAGAGGACGGACAGATGTTAGATTCTGTTTGAACAAAAAGCACATTTCTAAATACTAACCTGATGCTATACTGCCTTAGATTTTGCAATGTTTCTAAAATGTTCCAGCACCAAATGGACACTCATGTTTGTACATCAGAGGCACATGATTTAGCATTTTCCCCAAGAATCCTCCAACATCTGGGCTGCAGGAGCTCACAATGAAAACTGATCATGAAATAGTTTTTTTTTTTTTTTTTTAACTAAACCACAGGTCACATCGTCCAGCTGCTGCAGTTTGTACAAGAAAATCTAGATGGTTTTAGTGTTGATGTTTACTGACAGGAGGCAGCAAATAAAGAGGAAAATGTTAAAACTCAGTCAGGACGATCAGATCTAAATGTCTTTATCCTGATACCTAAAACTCAACTCTAAAGCTGTTAGTTTTTGTGGAGACTTGTCTCATTGTTGGACATTTCCACACCCTTCAGTGTTTCTGTACAGACTGTAAGAATCCTTATTTATATTGACAGAAACGTGGATTCATGCTTACAGTTTTCTAGTAGTAAATTATAATTGTTTTACCTGAATTGTTTTTAATTAAAAATATAACCACTCTGAAGGTTTTTAGTGAAACTGTTGTAGATATTAAAACAAAAACTTTAAATGTAAACACCTAAAAATCCTACATTTTTACCCCCAGGGACAAAAAATAAAGAAGTAACTACAGACTTCAGAGTTTTTACTGGTCTGTAAACTCCACCCAGACAGGCTGCAGGTCAGGAAGCGATCCTGCAACCTTTTTGCAGGGAGGTGACAGCTCTAACCACTGCACCACTGTGCCACCCCAGATTTGGACCAGTTTTCTTTTAGAGGAGAGCTCGAGGGCTCTTGACACAGGTAGGGGATCCCTCTGACTGCTTTTGAGAGAGACTCTTTTTGAAAATGTTCAAAGTTCATCCTACAAGACAAACAGAACCCCCCATGAGTGCTGTTCACTGACTAGTCGCAGCCCGATGACTTCCTACCTTTAGTACCGGATCCTCTCCCAGAAAAATAACTCATAGCTCCTCGACATAAAGTACTGAGCTCAACCATTCTCCTAAAATATATTTTTAAATAAATGCAGTTTCCAAATTATTTGGATTTATTAAACCTGTATAGTTGGGTCAAGAGGATTTAAAATCTGTAGGTTGAGTTAAAACCATTTGCTTAATCAGTGAAAGTTGAACTGATTAAACATGTTGATTCTCTAACTTTACGGTTCAGTGGTTTGGATTTCAGTAACCTTTGAACCCTTTGAACCTCCACCCGTTCATCGGCCCGGTTTTCTGTCTCTCTCTCTCTATATTTTGGTGTAAACCAGCAGGCGGCTCAAACATCGCTGGATGAAGACATTTAATAAGTGACAGAAAACATTTGAGATTTAAACATTTATTACGAAACGTTTTCACCAGAAAAGAGCAAAGATCGACCACCTGTTCCCACGCAGCCGAGCCCAGAGGAACAACCACGAGTCTTCAAATGATTGTTGAAGTCGCAGAATAATCTGTTTTAAACAGACTTAAAAAAAAAATATATCTGAACTTGATGTGAAAATGAAGCAAAAGGAGTGCCACAAAAAATAAAACTACTGAAAGTATTTTAATATTTATCCTTTATATTGGTTTGAGGAAACTAATCAAGCACTGAGTTCACCTCAACAGCTTAAAGATCTGAAATAACATCTGTTTAGATGTGTATAAGGCAGAATGTGATGTTTAAAAATTCTAGTCAGGTTTTTTGTTAGAGGTTCTGAAGAGTATTTTTTTTACAAATCAAAGCAAATTTCTACTTTAGGACTTAGGAGTTAAAACTATTCAGATCTAAGATATTTACGTACAGTTCAGGTAAAATAAGTGGTTTCTTAACCATAATGGGAACCATTTGAAATATTAGGAAAAGAACTGTATTGCTCCTCAATTATCTCTTTAGCAGAGGAAACACAGGAGAATATTCCATCCCATAATTATTTCTAGCTGGAGTTTATATAATAATTATCTAGATGTGTACATGAACGTACATTAAAAAAAATGGATTATTTATTGAGGCACTCCTAAGATTCCGTATACGTTAAGTGCTATGATGTTTTTTTCTTACAGAAAACCAAATTACTTTGATGAAGCAAAGGAAAAGCACGAAACACCCTTCAGAGGTCTGAACGCAACTTAAAGAAAAAGGCAGATTGCAGTGAATATTGTCTGTTTTTCAGCTACATGTACAGAGAAATGCTAAGCATGATAAGGAAACCTAAAACGAGACTGATTCACAGTTCATTTCCTGAACCAACAAGTTACAGCTGGAGATTTATAAAAACTGTACACACTGATTAAACTAAAGCCTGTAAGTGGATCTGACAGCAATGCTCTGAAAGATAACTTATGTTAATAATAATTATGGTAATTTAATCACATTTTTACCTGTAGAGTACCTGTACCTTGCCCCATACAGAGTACTTAACCTGTCAAAGCTGTAAAACTGTTGATGTAGATGTAGCCTCTGACTGAGTGTGAGGCCTTTAAAAGGTTTCTATATTTCTGCATAAATGAAAAGAAATTCACTCATGTTGTACAGGTACAAACCCCCCGCCAAATTACATAAAAAGAATACCTACTGAGAATAAAATCTACTTTCCTCAGAAAAGGAGCCAAACTACAAGTAAAACCATGATTCAAGATTGTTTAAAAAAACAAATCAAAGTTTAGCTTCTTGGGAGTGAATTAAGAAACGAGGAATGATTTACAATCAGGTGGGGAGGGGGGATGTTAAATTTTAACTACCAACATCTGATCTTTAACTGTATTACAGCACAAAGAACTCATGAGGCTGGAAAAGGCTGCAACATGTCTGAATATTGAACTAAACTGCAGTAAAGAAGAGCACTTTTAGGAGTTCTCATTTATGCAGAAATATAGAAATATATAAGTAGTAAGTAAAGCAGTAAAAACCACATCCCCTTATCTTCAGACTGACTGATGTTTTACATGTACAGAAGATTTAAATGAAGACTGACGCTCCTGTTCCAGTTCCACTCTGGGTTTAGTTGTGTGATGGTAAAAGGGAATAAATCCTCCCAGTTTGATTTATCCTCTACAGCTTTAACTTCGAGGACTCTGAGAACTCACCAGAAAGATTCACCGCTGATGGATCCAAGAATCCAGCTCTGTCTTTGCAGATTGTTCCTAAAAAGCACCTCATCTGTCTTTTTTGTTTTTGAGTGCATGTGAGAAGTGGTAAACAGTCCGTATCCTATTCTGAGCACTGGGCTTCACCTCCCACTCCAACGCTGCTGGGAGTCCAGGTGTTGGAGGGTCCGCTGGCGGCGCTCTCCGTCTGATCCGGGGGGTCCTGCTGAGCGGGGCGGCGAGGCAGGCGGGAGCTGTGCATGATGTGGGCGTCCAGCATCTCCAGCAGCAGGTCGTACAAAGGCACCATGTTCTTCATCTTCATGCAGTGCAGGTGGTCCATGCCTTTGTTGCTGCATAAAATAAATACATTAAAAAAAAAAAAGCAGGATGTCAGCACCTGGCTGGTGTCTTTAAATCACAAATTATTCAAGGCTCAACGTTCCTGGAAGAAATGCATATCACCCACCACCTTTTGATCCAGGGTTTGAAACTAAAATCATCTTCTGATGAGAAAAAACAGAGTTATGATAAGAGCAATCAGTCAGTGCTTGGAGGATGACTCTCAGCTACTACCACACCCAAGTCTGTGAAACTGTCTGCGTTACAGCCGATGTTGCGTTGACTCAACAAGTTCATTCGTTATAGATTTACAACCAGTAATTACTTTGAGATTCATGAAATATTTTGCTAACAAAACATATCACACAATGTGGAGCACGTGTTGTGAATTAGTCCATATCTGTAAAACCAACTGAGTTGTAGCCATTTTTGTGTTTATTAGCTGTGACAGCCATCTTGAATTGGATTGACTTCAAAAGTGAAATCAGTCGTAGACAATCGTCAGTGAATAATTTCAGAATTTCATTAAAATATGTTCAGTGGTTCGTGGGATATTTTGCTAACAATAACAATCTCTGCCTGTTTCATTGGAGCATTTAAACTGGTTACCTGACATGGCGGATGTGTGAGAGGAGCATAAGCAGGTGAGCGAGGCGGGTGTACTGCTGGCGGAAGGTAAGGCCGCTTTTGGCGATGGCCCACACCAGAGCGTCCGTCACGGCGTCCAGCAGACGCAGCAGTTTGGAGCGACTCTGAAGGTCCTCGCTGCCCTCGGAGGAGCTGAGGCACATATCTGCCGACACAAACAATAAACAGGATCATCAAAGTAATGAAGATGGCAGCAGATAAAAGTCATCATTTTGATCTGGTGGAGGCGTTTGTCATTCATTCTTTATTTCAACATAGCCGTTTGCTTCAGCTGTAGAAAAAAGCAGCACCAGAAAACAAGCATTAACTTGAACCTTCAGGGTAAAAATGTGTTCATTTAGCACATGATTAAAGAAGTTTAATTGTGCAAAAAGTCTGAAGCAGAATTTCATTGTTGCTGTGAGTTCATTAGACATCCATTCAAGTCTGAACAAAAGGCTGAACTGGAGCTCATTAAGGAAACAGAGTTAATGTGTTCACTCCTACAGAACCCTGAAAAAAAAGGAGACTTTTCTGCAAGATTGGTTGACTTAAACAAAAAAAAAAATCACAAAGAAGCAACATAATTTGTCAAAAACAGATCAAATTAATTAAAGGCTTAGCAGTTCTTGAAGGAATGCCAGAGTTTTTAAAAGATCTCCTGATGTTGAGAAATTATGTTGAGTTTTTACTGTTTTGAACAAACCTTGAAATTTGTTCGTGCTCTGAGTATTTGTTCTGGGTAACCCGTCAGCTACCACCACATCACATTTTAGCTCGGTATCTGTTAAACTGACTGAGTTGTAGCCATTTTTGTGTTGCTTTGCTGTGGTGGCCATCTTGAATTGGAATGACTCCAAAAGTTAATCAGTGGCAGATGTACTGTGATTATCTTCTGACAGTTTCGTTAAAATCTGTTCAGTGATTCGTGAGATCTTTTGCCAATGGTACATAGAAATGAACCCACACACACCACGGCCAGTAATGGGTAATAAAACGGTATATTTTAGGGTAGAGCCATCTTGTGACTGACAAGTGATCTGCAGCAAACAATGCAAGAAGTTTCCGTTGATGTCATTCAGCCTGCAGCAGCTCCGAGGATTCAGAGCAGATTCTCACACAAAACATCCCATTTACAGATTTTCTTCGTTAGAAGTCATTCAGCTGATGCTGAAACACTCAGCCGTGTGATATTTTACTCGAGGAACACACTCTTTGTCTCACACACACACACAGAGGACCTTAACGAGCGTCCGTCTGCCCACACAAACATGTTCGCTCACTGGAGTTGAGGAGGATCATGGCCTTGAGGCAGACATATTCCTCCCTCTTCAGTTTGAGCTCCCTCACTCGGGACGTTGCAGCTATCAGCATGTCAAAGATCTCCACGAAGCCCTGGACGCAGCTTCCCTCCTCTCTGCCACACGGAGACACAAACAGGAGCAGTTATCCACCGGATCACACGCTTCAGTCCACATTTAGACGGAAGACTTTTCTCCAAAACACTCAACACAACCGATCGCCCGGAGTAAGGACAACTTCAGTAAAAAAAAAAAGAGAGAAAGACAAATAAAAATCCACATTTTCTGTGAAAATCCAGTCAATGCTGAATGACAAAGTTGTTTAGGCTAAAAGAAGCAGAACTGTAGCTAAAAGCTAAAAGTAACTAAACAATTGCAAGAAGCTAAAAGTTGTGGCTTAAAGGAGGAAAACTGGTAAAAACTAAAATATCCAGATCTCTATGTATTGCTATGGAGAAAATATTTGTAAATAAAGTGAAATATAAAGTATAAAAGTCACGGCGCCCATCTCCTGAATTAGCTGAACGTTTTGATATGAGGATGGTAAACAGTGTAAACTAATGTCAAACAAAATCAATTCTCTCAGAAACTTTGCCAGAATTTTTCTAAGCAGACACTTAGAAACGTGGCTGAAAAAAGGCCAACACCCAGTTTTATTTAAATCTCTGCTGTGAAACAAACAGTGTTGGGATTTATGGGACAGAAGTTACAATAAGATAACGTGAAAAAAGTTTATTTAAAATTATTACTTTGAGGTTTTTTTTTTTTTAAGAAAGACAAGGTTTAGTTGACCTCTTGCCTGTAGCTTCATTAGGAACAAACATGAATGAATTATTTCAACTGTTAACACATGCAGTCTATTTCTGCTCCAAATGTTGAATTTTCACAAAAGGTGTCTGAAGCTAATCTCTGCTCAGCTCACTGATGATAATGTTAGTTTCAGGCTCCTCATGTGAATTTATTAACTGTCTCCTACAGCGTCTCACGGGTTCAGTTTACTTCTCACTGCAAAGGAAGCAGGAAGCAGTGAGTGAAGCTGAAAAGGCATCTAAACATCATCTATGCTGTCCATAGATGTTCAGAGTAAAGTTAGACTAAATTTAGTGGACAGCTAGTCATGAATGTGAAACAGACGTCTGCATTTTAAACAGGATTGGCAAGAATATTACATATAACGAATTCAAACCTGAGTTTTTTGAGCACTTCTTGCATCTTCAGTGAACTCAGCTCAGCTGTCCTGGTTTCATTCTCTAAATCAGGCCTGATCATGTGACTGGCTATGGCGCTACTATCATTAACGCTTCCTAAGACGAAACACAACTGATTCCTGTCTCCAGAGGTGCCTAACTTATTATTAATTTGTGGGCCAGGTGGCGTGAGCCTGCAGGCCTGATATGGCCTGGGGGCCGCCAATTGACGTTCCTGCCCATAACACTTGCAATCGCTTTTGGTGACAGGGTCATGGGCCCTTTGTGAACTTTGTTGGCAATAAATAAACTAAGATTAAACCACAGAACATACGTCTCATTTTCTCTAATCACAAACATAAAGCTTGAGAGATGAGAGAGAAACCTGCTGAGGCTGAGGTCAGGGGAGAAGATGAGTTTCCCCGGATGGTCCACGGACCTCCACATCAGTCCCATCATCAGAACCTCCAGCCAGCAGCACTCCAACAGATGGACCTGATCCAGGAGACTGAGCTCCACAAAGCCTGAGGAATAAATACAGACACGATGTAACTGAGACTGGAGACGAAACTCATCACAATCGATTCATCAACCATGACAAGTTTCTATTTTGTTTGTTTTTTTCACAACAGAATAATCAGGAGGAGCCTTGATAAAAGAAATAAAAAGTTATCCTTCAATTTAACCACCAAACTAAAATAAAACAAGCAGTAAAAAGATATGAACCAGTTTTTTTATTGACCAGTTTTTCAATTATTATTACTGATCATCAGCGTGGCTATTAGACCTGGACACGTTTCCTGTCAGAAAGCTCCCGTGCAGATGTCAAAATGCAGCTTTAGGGCTTTTGGGACGGGTTGGGGACACCAACGACAAAATTGAGAAGGATTTAAGACAGGTTCAAGACCCTCGCAGTGACTCTGCAACTTATCCCACAACTTTTTTTGAACATGTTCAAAATTCAAGCAATAAGATTGCGTTTCTCTGCAACTCACAGGATGAAATTGAGAACTCTCCTGAACTCTTACAGAAACTCCCACACGAGTGCCGTTCGCCAACTTGTCGCCAACAGTCTCAGCCCAGTAAAATACTACCTTAACTCAAACTGCTGTTTGCCTCTGCCGTTGTCAACAAACCTTTTCACAGAAGAGAAAATTTACAAATAATGCAAACAATTGATCCATCCATCTTCTTTCCTCGCTGTTCTGTGCAGGGCAGAGGGGAAGTTGAAAGTCCACCACAGCCAAACAATTCAATTCTGTAAATTTGTCACCTGCCCATTTTTGCTCCATCACAGCCAAAAGCTGCTTTACTGAATGTAAAAACACAAAAAGGTTGCGGTCATGTGTGTTAAACCATGAAACGAGTTTCAGTTTGAGATATTTTTTGATTTGCGATCCTGGAAGCAGGCATTAGAAGATTTGTGACTGTGAAGAAATGCACGTGGTCAGTGACATGCTTCAGGAGACTGTGCCATTCAATCCATGACTGATTGCTAATATATGGTCTGGAGAGTGTCAGGAAAACATTCCTGGCTGTGTGGAGTGTTGACATGAGCCAGGCTGGGTTCCACCACCCCTCATTTCTTTATATTTGGCTTCCAGGAAACCAGTTTCTCACATAACTGGTTCTGCTCAACAGATCTCCTGTCTTTATGAAAGGTTTTCAAAGTTTTGTCTATGAGCATTGGCTGCTTATCTTAAAGTATTGACTTTTAAGTTTTAAAAATTAACCAAAGTCCAGATAAAACCCTAAAAAATTGATTTCTTGAGACACAACAGTAAAAACTTGGAGAGACTTTTGCCCGGTTCTGTACTCTGTGACTGCAGCTGTTTGATTTTACTCAGACTGTGATGAGAAAATACACAAACTGAGGCCCCTTCAGGATAAAAGGTTTGTGTGTCGTGATGATGTATTTTTTTATTTATTTTCAGGATAAAACCGTCTGAAGTGGTCACATTTGTTCCCAACTTTTATCAGCAGGGACACAATAATAGCTGTGTCAGACTTCGATTAAAACACTCTTCTTGGCTTTACAGGATTAAAACGTTCTGCCACAGATAAAAGTCATTAACTCAGAAAAATAAGCTCCGCTGTTCAGAAAGAGGCCATATAAACTACACCAAATGTGCAGCTTAGGCAATATCTAATGCTATTTTATCTTGGTTAATTTAAATGCTAATACAGGGACACCTGTGGAGTGCCAGACTGGGATGGGGACCCCAGTTTTAAAAAGGGGAACCGGAGATTGAAGAACCACACTGGTACTGGACGCTGGTCACTTTTAAGGGCTATCCGGTCCCTGTATAACTAAAGCAAGAACCGTGTTGTTGGCACAAAGTCGAGCTCATTCTCAGTGCAGGTTGGACGCCACTATGGCCGCTCCTTGTCTCCGATCCCATATGTGGTGTTTGGATTATTTCTTGTCCTCACAATCTGAATGTGACTGAAAGAAAATCTGTTAAAAAGGGACAAAACTCTCAGCTCTTCTTCGTTCCCTCTTTGTTCTAAGCCCGTTTACTGAAATATACACAAAAATGTATGGAAATAAACCCCCATCTGGTAACTTGAACTTTGCTGAACTGAGTTAAAGTTCACTGTTTAACCCATTTACTCACTATGTCCAACATGGTGAGTGAGTCAAACTGTCCCGTTCTCCCCATCAACTGTGTGGCATTTTATCTACCTCATGTGGTATAAAAGGCACTGAAAAAAACCTTGAAAACACAGTAAAGTCCACATTTTCTTAGTTCCACTGGAAGGCCACTTGAATTAAAATATACTGAAAGACTATATATATGCTCATTTTTGACAGACAAGACAGAAAAAGTACAAATATTTCACTACCCTCATGCTGCAGTAACAAGTTAAAGATCTTGTTGAATATATATTCTGTTTTTTCCAAATGAACCCTAACAAGTACCTGGAATCTTTTTGGCCCAGCTGATCATGTGAACCAGCTCCTTATCAGCCAGATTGGTGAGCGACATCATCACGTCTGCCTCCGTCAGCGGCCTCTTCATGTCCTTCATGACGTAGATCTCTGGTGGCTCCGCCTCCATTATTCGCTGGATAAGCTGCTCCGGGGGCATCGATGGCGGCGAAGCTTCATTTAACGAACTCTCCGCTGGTCCAGTTAACATCTTTGGTCTGTTTATTCTGCCCTGCGAGGACAGACGCGTCACTCGCCTCACCAGCGGGCTCCGATAGTTTCCACGCTCTTTGCGAATACCTGGAAAAAGGAAACCAAAGTGAATGAGAGAAATCCCATTTTCTATAAAGATGCAGTCTGAACACTAGATGACTTTGCTAAAGTTTGCTGATGAAGCTGAAACTGAGTGTTAAAGACAAAAGTAGCAAAACACCAACTTAAAGCAGCAGAATAGTAGCTAAAAACTAAAAGTAGCATAAAAAGACAGAAGTAGAGCAGGTATGCTGAAACTAATTTAAAGAACTAGAGAAACGACGTCTTCTGTGAAAATGCAGTGTAAACGCTGAGGGCTGAATTGTTTGCTGAAACCTGTTGAAGTTAAAACTAAAAGATGTGAAAACTAGCTAAAAGGCCAAAAGTAGCAAAAGGCTAGCTAGAGTAGCAAAATGATAACTAGAAACAAAAAGTAGCAACACTAGCTAAAAGCCAAAAGTAACAAAACATTACCTCAAATTAGAATAAGAAGACAAACATAGAACAAGTCATCTGAATCAGATTTCAAAGAAAACAATGTTTTTGAAGGAAGTGAATAGATCTCAATCTATTTCTATTGGGAACATATTTGTACTAAAATGAAATATATTGAAAAGCATAAAAGTTACAAAAAACAAAAGTCATAGCACCCATCTCCTGAAGAAGCTGAACGTTTGATATACAAACAGCTAAAACAGCACAAAGTGCACAGAAATAGTCAGATTGCTGAATCTGCATTCACATCTTACTAACCACATTTAGTCATGCCCACTTCATAGCATTTGCGAAGGCGGCAAGCCTGGCAGCTCTTGCGGCGGTTTTTGTCGATAGTGCATTGATTAGTTGCTGGGCAGATGTAGTCGTTGTGTCCTGAAACAAACAAAAATAAACAAAGTTGCTTGCATACTGTTATTAAAGTCTGGAGAAAATTTCTTACTTTGAAGAAACTCTGAAACACAGAATCACAGGTGTCTTTCTGCGTGTCTCGTACCTTGGATGCTCCTCTTGAAGAAGGCCTTACAGCCCTCACAGGACCAGACTCCGTAGTGATACCCCGAGGCGTAGTCATGACACACAGCGCAGTAGTGGAGGTCTGCCTTCCCGCCTGACGACACCACGGCCTCCTCGTTCTCCTGGGAGATCATCCTTGCACCCTTACTAACAGACACCCTTCAGTCATTATTTATCTCCAAAACAGAAACATAAAAAAGCAGAACTTGAAGGAGTGCATGTCGCCCATCCCGTTCCATGCCAAAGTTTTAAACTAAAATCACCTCATCTTGACAACCATTTTTGGTCAAATCTCAAAAGAGACGTTAAGCGCGATCACGTGCGACATCACAAGATCTTGCATGATCTGTTAGTGGTTGGAGTATGTGTCGGGAATGACTCTCGGCTAAGGAAAACATGTAATATTAGTGGTGACTATTGTGATGATGATATCAGTTGTGATCTGTGCTGGCTGTGGGTATTTAGAGGAGTCAACTGTTTCTGTGGCGGCCATCCTGAATTTGTCTGATTTCAAAGGATAATCAGTCGTAGATGTACTGATGATTACTTTGATTATTTCTGAGTTGCGCTAAAATCTGTTCAGTGGTTTATGACGTATTTTGCAGAAAGAAAAACAGGGTCAACTCCAACAGTTAATGCTAAAGTTTTTAGAAAAGATCTTGTGCAAGTTGGAGTGGTTGTATTCTCAGCTACACGCAAAATTTTAGCTCAATATTTGTAAAATTGGCTGAATTACAGCCATTTTTGTGTTTTCCTAAGGCTGATTAGCTGTACGGCCATCTTGAATTGGATTGACTACGTCCAATGATTACTTTCAGGCAGTTTCATTAAAATAATAACATTAACAGATCAGTTACTATTACCACATTAAAAGGTAGCTTTAGGTTATTTTTGACTTAATGCAGCGTCTTCAGGGAGTTACACACTAAAGGAGACAGATTTGAAAAATACAGGAAGATATGTTTGGGTTACTTTATCTTTCTTTTACATAAAGAAAAGTTTCTACAGCAATATTTTTCATTCTGGTTCACTCTGGCTCCATCTGACTGGGATTTTCCCATCTTACCTGCTTGTTAAAACGCTTTCCCAAGGACTCTGAACTGGCTGACCGTGCTGCTGGGCTCGGGTCTGGGAGCGGTGCAGAGGTATGGAACCCCCCACGTGTCCGTGACCAGGCCAAAATAAAGAGGCGCTCAGTGACTGATGTACCGAGGGGTGCTCCGAAATGCTCGGACCGGCGTAGCTGAATATGGTTGGGCTGTAGAAAGAAATGGGGGGGAATTCATGGCCGAGGTCGGTGTACGGAGTGGGGATGCAGATGGGCTGGCTGGTTTCGTGGGACAGACCAGGGGAGGAGCTGAGGACCGGGGACAGGATGCGACTGGCGACCCGACTGGAGTCCACCTCTTGGAGCTGCAGGAGCGGCTGATGCTTCTCTGGAGAGGAGACGCCGGCCATCGCAACGACAGAAAATCTTAAATGACGCTAGATTTACTACATTATCAGCAAAGGTTAAGAGAGTCCAACATCTTTTTTGTGAAGTTTACTGCGCTAATTTCATTATTTAGAAGAACTGTGGATAAAATGTTGTTCAGATGGCCATGTCAGGAGATACTGACTCAGTTTAAATCAGACGAGGAGGGGGAGAACATGTTCAGCCGGCCATGAATCCTAACGTTGAGAACTGGCATTAAACGATCCCCAGCTGGTGGTGTGCGTCAGAGATTTGCACCTGGATGACAGAAACAAAAGCACAAACTGAGTTAAGAGAAGTACTGGGCATGAACTACAATGTTACAACCCAATTCAAGATGGCCCCCACAGCCAATTGACCTTAGAAAACACAGAAATGGCTACAACAGTCAATTGCACAAATATAGAGCAAAAACTTAATTTAATTTCACATCAAGGAAATTCAACTGCATGAGCTTTTATTTCCTCAACTCAGTGTGGTGAGAAAGCTGTGGAGGAATTTCAAAAATGTGGCTACTGACCACGTGATAAATAAACCAAAAACAGCTGAAATTCAAAGTAAGAAGCAAACACCTTTAGCTTTTCTTTTTTTTAGGCACACAGAACAGACTACTTGGCCACTAAAATGCACAAAATCTTTAACAGTTTACTTCTCATGTCTAAAATTTGCAATTATCCTCATGTTTTCAACATTAACCCAGAACAAACAGAGTCATGCTTTTAAATCACTCTTCTCATTTTGAATTTAGTTTCAGCAACATATTCAACTCATGTTAGGATGGGGGTGTCCTTTTATGGGCATTTTTTAAACACCCTTTTGCAGGAGTTTTGTTAGAGGAAAACAATGAAATTGGAAATCAACATTTTTTTTATGCATCCTCACCTGATAACATATTTCAGGCTCATTTTGATCATTTTTTCATCATAATCCTTTTAAAAAGCTCACTACAGGCAGGTCAGTTTAGTATACAAGCTCTTAAGAGGAATGGATGTGCATACCCAACAAATACAACCAAACTGAAGGAAAAACATGCTGGGTTTATTAGTGTACACAATAACACAGGTTTATTTTATTGCAGACAATAAAAGTCAAGGTAATTGTAAGATTCACAACTTTTTTTTTTTTTTTTACTAATTGCGTTTTTTACTCTGTCCTCAGTTTTTCTGTTTTTGGGTTGTATTATTTAAGCCTTTACCAGCAAATGTAATAAAAATTAAAAAGGTATCTATAAAAGTGGTTTTAATAGTAGCCATAAATGATCTTTTACTACCACAGAACCATGCTGATTTCAAACAAGCCGTGTGTGGCTTAAAAAAAATAAAAGTCGTTGTCTGGAAGGCAGGAATTGTTGCTCCTAAACCTGTTAAGTCTGTTCTGCATTAATAGGAGACTCACACGTGTGAACATCACTCATGTCAGGCTTTTTGACGAACTTTCCTCCATGTCATCACCGGCAGATTTAAACTATGCACTGATAATAAAAAGTAAAGAGCATACATAAACTCTCTTAAATGGCAAAATTTTACCTTTGTTGTTGACGCTTAAGAGCTCTGTCTTCATTGTTTGAATTCTGAAAGACTCAACCTCAACAAATTGTTCTGGATCAGACAGACAATTAATTAGGGCAACGTTTGGATACTAAGATGATTATAAGTCGGGCACATCTGTGGGCAGCAGTGTTCTTATATAAGAGTCCCACCAGCGGTACATGATACGTCCATCAGTAAACTGTCAGAGTAACCAAAGTCCAAAGTGTGAATTCCCTAACAGCAATCCTGAATACGTGTGTGTAGAGGTGCAGCACAGACAAGGTTTTCAGAAAAGGTTCCCTTGTGATCTTGACCTATGACCCCATTACCTTAAAATCAATAGAGATCATCCTCGACCCGTGAGGGATCCAGCTATGCAGTTTGACCTTTCCATGTTGAAGTCTTATCAGTTTAGAGCTCAGACACAAATTGTTCGCAGACAGACTGAGGGATGGACAGGTGGTGTCGTAACGGGCAAATAAATATTATAAAAACTCACATTAAGCTTTACTTTAAAAACTTAGGTAAATCCTTTAAAACCAAAAGAAATGGCTCTGTTTGCCTACAGTTGTTTGCTTCTCAACCAAAGTTGCTCCATCACTAGTTGTTTTAAATCTTTCACCTTATCTAGAAATCCGATTTGGACCTTTAATTATAAAGTTTGAGAACCGCTGGTGTATTATAATACTAGACCACGTGTCCCCTGAGAACTGAAGCCGGCAGAAAGTACGAGCTGCCATGTTGGAGTCTGAGCATCAGGGATGTTCCTCCTAATCCCCCTGCCGCACACAATCATGGTGTCACATGACCGCTCTTTTAAACATGAAAGGACTAAATACAGCTAAACATTTCAAAGACATGAATATTTGAAGATTCGGCAGAAAGACCCAGATTATCACGTGAATCAACAACAGTTTTCCTGTTTTAACAAGGGCAATTTTCTATTTGTTTACATGGAGGGGGAGGGGCTTAAAACTGGTACCGGGACCAGCTTATGGCCACTCTGGTTCCATTTTGGCTTCCTGGATGAGGTCCAGTTTTTCCATTTACAGTCAATTGTTTCTACTGTTGCTACAGTTAAAACTAGGCCCTTTTGCCAACATGCTTTATGAGAAGGTGTGGCTTTTCCAGAACAACACCAGCAGAAACCGAGGAAACAAAAACAAAAAAAAAACATCATAATATCTACCATGGATAATGATATTACCTTTAAAAGCCTTTTATCCAGTGGTTTACCCGGGGTCTATGCAGTCCTGGATGTCAGCGACCCATGAGTTTTTCTGCAGA
>JAOXNZ010000085.1:4814476-4824588 GCA_028566095.1 Kryptolebias brasiliensis
AAAATTTGCTTTTTTCAGCTTTTAAATGCATTTACTTTACAGTCTGAACCCCAAGCTTTAGATAATCAAATGTGAGAAAGAAAAAAAGGACTTTGATGAGAGAAGTCTAAATCAACTCCCCTTAAATTCTGTTTACATTGTTATTATTATTTAATGCTAAGAGAAAGGTTTCTGTCCAAACATGCAGCTCAATAAAAAGGTGCAGCGGGGGAAACGTTGCAAAGGATGTAGCCTGCCAGTAGGGGGCAGTAAAAGAATGCAAACCTGAGCATTAATTCTGTGCTGAAGCTGAAAATGAAACCCTGTCAGAGTCCTGATCTGCTCCACATGCTGCAGCCTGAAATCTGTCACAGATCTCTGTCATCGTGTCGTTCTGCAGCTGTCTCCTCTGTGAGCTGCAGCTGTTCTGCTTTTTAACTGGCCTTCCCTTCTTCTTATGTTCTGCATTTGTGCTCCATCTCAGTTTTGACTTCTGCTACCTAATAATTAAGTTTCAGTTTATCAGTTTCTTCATCTTTTTCTCCTCTCTTGTCGCTGGTTTTCACTTCATCAGGACCCATTTTCTTTGTTTTCGTTTTGAATTCCCTTCACAGTTCCATTTAGATTTGTTCCAAACAAAGTTATTGAATGCATCATTTTTTTGGAGATTTTTCTGCACTTGGATCCTTCCCCCTCAACCATCTGCCATTTGTTGGACGATCGTAACCAGATATGGTCCAACTGCATGAGTTGCACAAGAACATTATCGTCTAACGCTCACCTATGGTGGATGGGGGAGTCCAAACTGCAAATCAGGGAGGGAGAAGGCAGACTCTCAAAGACAGGAACAACTGAACTGATACCAGGGCTGGACAGGCAAGGAGAACAGATAACGACTGACAAGGAACAGGTGTGATGATCAGAAAACAGACTAATGACATAATATACAACCAAAACCCCAAGAACCAAAATCCTTACAGAAATAAACCAAAAACCCAACAGCCTACAACACTTGTTGGGTGTAAAACCCTACTTTATTTTCATAGTGGATGTTTCTGCTTCTTGCTAAGTGCTTTCACTGTCCAAACAACTTGTCTTGCTCACTTATCGCGGTGGAAGCTTTTAACTATCGGCTGAAATAAATCATCTTCCACGACGACGTTTCGACGTGTGGATTAGAAGACGACACGCTGCAGCTCTGGTGATAAATGTTCAGGTGCAGCTCAGGCAAAACACTTAATAGTTTAGGTCTTTTGGATTCTGTGGAAATGTCATGAACAATTAATATCTTACCTGCTGTAGGTAGCTTTTTAAAAACAGAAAATTGTGAACTCAGGCTTGAGATCAAAGTGGACTACTGTCATCTAAAAAACGTAAAGTATTTATGCAAATGCTGTTTTAGAAACCTTAAATTGCTAACATATTTTGCATTACGAGGTTATTTATACAAAGAAATTGAAGAACTGCATTTTCTGCGACAACGCAGTGTGAATCCTGAGTCCTGAATCTCTTTGCGGAAATCTGCTGAAGAGGCTGAAGCTGAGCTGTTGCAGCTAAAGGTACGTAGCTGTAGCACTTTTAGTGGAGTCTGGGGGGTTTTCCAGCAGGAAAATCCTCAAATATCTGCATAAATAACCAGGTAATTCAGTGGTTCTTAAACTTTTTATGATGCCTTTGAAGGAATAATATATAATAATAATAAAAATAATCTCTCTTACTCCACATAGACACAGGTGCAGGCTGTGAGTGAACAGTTTGCACACACAGTTTTCAAACAGTGGGATAATCGGTCGGTTTATACCGTGTGTTACACAAAAATAAGAGTGGCAACAACGTCTAAAAACAATAATTCCACCTACAACTTCTTTAAGGTAAAAAAAAACACATTACGAGTGGTCATATTGTAAAGTTTGTAAAACAGTGTTTTCATGAACTACGATGAAAATGTTTAGTGGTTTCGAGGCGACAGTGATCTACTTTGGTCTTAGTCTCACTCGGAGCAACTGTTAGCTTTTCAATCCGGTCAGAATTAAACTCTTATTTACCCAAACTGTGGCCGTTCAGAGAGCTATCTACAACAGGTAAGATATTAACTGTCCAAACTAGGGTTAGGTTTATTGTTTGTTAGCTGACTTACTGAGACAAATATCAGTTAAATTATGGATTTATCATCTGGTCAAAAACTGCATTTGCTTGCATTGATTTTAAATGGTTGAGTTATTTGCCTGGAGAAGCAGGACTATCTGCCCATACGAAGCTTATTCAAACCCTGAGCTCATGAAACTGCTGTCTGCACTTGTTTTCCACACTGGTGACTGTATTTCCTGATGAAGTTGTCTAAAGAGCTCAGTGGTGCAGGTTATGTGATTCCATCACATCTTATTTTGGACAAATCTACTGTGGATGAAGCATTTCCACCAATACGTGCTTTACAGCACGCTAATACTATAAACATGAGCCAGTACTTCAAAATGAACCTTCTCCTAATGAGATAGAGATCTTTTTTCTTCTGGAGTGGAAATCTTTCCCTCCCTCCTCTGACTGTAAACTTACTGACCTTCTCTGCTGCAGCATCTCTGCTCATCTCTGCACCGACTCCCTCTGTGAAGAAAATCAATAAGCACGGGTCAAAACAGCCACAAGAAGGAGGCTTGGTAACACAGGACTTACTGAGCATGAAACAGTCTCTCAGCACTCAGCAGCGTGGCTGGTGAGATTTTATTTGCATCTATTTTTACATTCAGCACATCATCTCTTTTCAAATCAGCTCATACTCGTCTGATTCAGTTGAAAATGATAATCAGATTAAAAAGAGCTCAGTTTGGAGGGAGAGATGAAGTGAGTTTGATCCGAGACACAGACAGGAAACGTCTGATAAGCCCTAATATGAAGACAACAGTCCCCTTCTCTTCACACCTCTCAGCACTCATCGTGAGTGTGCAGCCGGCGAGAATCTTTGGCTCCTCGCCTGTTGGTGTTCGTGCTAAACTCGGGCGTCTTATCAGGTGTAAGATATGGGTTTGGTGTCGCTGAAGTCCTGTCTGTTCCCACACACACACACACCATCAAAACATGATTGAAAGGACCAAATGAAAGAATAAAAACAAAGTGCTGCACACAACTTACTCATGTGAAGGGTTCACTCTATGCTTGAATTAAAACATTATGTGGCAAAAAGTTCAGTTTGTTTGGGTTTTGGTGAAATATTCAGGATTATGAATGTGTCATAAAGCTGCACTGCTTCATCTTTAATCACTTATAGAAGCATCATGTTTGTTATCACCCACTGCTGAAGGCCCAGCGATAATGTTTTTGCCCGTGTTTGTTTGTCTGCACCGTTAGCAAAGTATCACCAAACGAATTTTAATAAAACTTTCAGAAAGTAATCACTGGGTCGTACATCCACAGCTGAGTCAACCCGATTCAAGATGGCCACCACAGCAAAGCAATCTTAGCAGACACAAAAATGGCTATAAGTCAGTTTTATAGATTTTGAGCTCAAGTTGGGTGCAGCAGCAACAGATACTCTGAGCAAGATATCACAATAACACATGAGATTAATACTTAATGTTATCTTCAAGGTTTAGACATAATTTTGTCATTTAACATACGATGATCTTAGATTTAGGTGATATGCATTCTTTCAAGGAATGCTGGACCTTTTACCCCTCTCACATAAACATGGAGGAGGATGGAAATTGAACCTGTGTTTGAGGTGAAATTCATGATTCACTCATGAATGTTATTATAAAACTTTTTCAAGTTTTATATACAGAAACATCCAAATGCTACAGCAAAGGTAAACTCCACAATCATCTTCAATAAATATCACAATAAAAGAACCTCTCAGATCAGGTGTTTTTATCTGACTGATATCTGAAGTACATTTGTTCCAGCTCCATGCAACCAAAACACACTCAGACTTAAAGTTTGGAAAGTCCCCCAGCAGCCAGCCGTGGGAACGCTGCACATCAAAGCCGACAGCTCAGCACCGGGATAAACCAATGAACAGTTTAGATGGAACTTGTCTCTTCAACATTATTGGCAATTAGCTGCTGCTAAGTGGCAGGAAAGGCAGCAGACAGTGTGTGAATGTCAACCAACCCTGCAGCCTGAGCAGAGCGAAGAACAGGACGTAAATGCTGCTCCACAAACACATCAACACACAGACGACTAACCATCGAAACAAAAAGTACAACTAACTTCATGATTTACAACACTTCAGACATAAAATACATTGAAAGCCTTTTTGTTTCTGAACTGTGCACACACTGTGTGTGTCTGTGTGTTTGTGTGCACACATCAGGCAAAGGGACTGAAATAAATCAAAAGTTACAGAGCTTCAGAATTCCAAAAACAGGCAATCTGTGAACAAAAAATGGAAATGATTTAATTCATTTATTATTATAGTTATTATTATTATTAGGGTGGCACAGTGGCGTAGTGGTTAGCGCTGTCGCCTCCCAGCAAGAAGGTTGCGAGAGGTGGGGTACACCCTGAACAGGTCACCAGTCCGTCACAGAACTCAGAGATCATTTCAGACATTTGTTATCAAGAGACAAATAAGCTCTGAAAAAGATTTGGAGAATAAACTACACCAAAGATCAGAGGCTCAGGTATAAAAGAAAGCTCAGGGTACAGGCCAGATAAATTATAATAAAAGCACTCTTCAGTACTTCGGTGCACAAAGCTTGTTCTGACACAACTTAGTATAATGGCATCCTTTTCGAAAAGATTCTTAGAATGAGTTTAACTACAGGTGTGAGCAGGAAGAACCACATCAGCGTCACGCAGAAGCTCAACTTATCTGATCCTGGCTCTGCAAATCAGTTCACAGGAAAGTCGCTAAGAATCTTTCAGTAATGCACAATCACCTGGGAGGCACGAGAAACAAAACAAAACCCTTCGTCAGTAATGCTGAAATACCACCTACCATCTTTCCTGCTACAGTTTTAAACTACGATAATCTCATGTTGAACAACGATGGAGTTTTTTCCATTTTGATTCAAATCTTAAAATAAACTCGGCAAGATCTCACACATTCATTCTTGCAGCATTAGTTAGGGATGACTCACAGCAACTATGGCAAGTTTAAATCAAATATGTGTAAAACTGGCTGAGTTCTAGCCAATTTATCTTTTGCTAAGGATAATTAGCTGTGGCAGCCATCTTGAATCAGGTTAAATCCAAAACTAAATCAGTTGTAGACGTACATCCAATGATTACTTTTTGAGAGTTTAATTATAATCCATCAACTGGTTCATGAAATGTTTTCTAAAAGCTGCACAAACGAACCCACACACACACACACACACACACACACAGTTCATCGCCGAAAAGTGAGCGATGAAGATGGAGGCATTTACTTTGGTTTTAAATCCACTCGAAAAAGCTGCCTGTGGAGGGCAACAAAGTCCACATGTCTTCAAATTTCACTTTTCTGCTGTTTTATTCAAAAGAAAGAAAACAAAAAGACGTGGAGTTTTATGAGGAAAGGGAATTTTCCTTGGAAGCACGATTCTCCCAGATGAATGCACGACTGGTGAGTGGAATGTAAACCTGCAAGTATGGATCTGTGAAGAGCCATCAGGTCACTTCCTCTGAAGGTCTGCTGGAGGCGTAACGACACGCCGAGGAAGGCGAGACGACATGTTGCACCGAAATCTTTTTGTTTCTGTAAACATCCAGAAAGATGCTGCTGATTATAGACTTTTGGAAATTTGGAATTTTGAAGATTTCATTTCAGTTTTTTAAACACATCAGAATATTTACTCCCCTGGAACCTTCTCCCCACCTTTGAAGTTTCTCCTGGGGGGTACTATTTATACAGCCACCACTTGTTGTCTTGAAAGTGCACGCCCGTGCTGCTGTGTAGATCACCACTGTACACAAGCATATAAACACTGCCCGAGCTCACAACACAAGCGTCCTTATCGACAGGAACCCAAAGTTCCTCCGGTGGAAATGTCTTTGTTCCCCCTTGGCTGCCACACAATGAGCGCGACTCTCTGGAGTCTGCTGAAGGCGCTGCGAGCGAAGGCCTTTCGCTCATTCCACACATAGCACAGCAGAGCCACTGACCTTGGCAAGCGGCTGTTAAAATTGTTCTCCATCGAAACACGCATACGTACAGTCACCTTGGCACACGAAAACAGACGCTAGTCTGCAGCAAAACATGTTTAGGGAAAAATGCGAGGGACAAAACAAATGGAGACGAGACGCGTTCGTCTGATGTTCAGTCGACTGATATCATCTGAGTACACTGAGGTAACAAACTTCTTATCACTTCCAGGCTGGACTATCATAACTGTAATGTTCAAAAAACAATAAAAAGTCTTCAGTTGATCCAAAACGCTGCTGCCAGAGTTCTGCTGACAGGAAGAGAGATCATATTTGTCCAGTTTTACCTTCTGTCCATTGGCTTTCCGTAAAATTCAAAATCGCTACGTACAAAATTCTCTAGAACCAAGCTTTATCTCTTATTAAAGATCTTATTGTTCCATATCTTCCTAACGGAGCACTTCTACCTCAGATTGCAGGTTTACTTGTGGCTCCTAGGGTTCTAAAATGGGAGGCAGAGCTTTCAGTTATCAGTTTGTCTGAGGCTGACACCCTGTCTACTTTTAGGACCAGGCTGAAGACTTTCCTTTTTGATAAATCCTATAGTTAGGGTTGGTTTGGGTTTCTTGAGCTCTCCCTTAGTTCTGCTGCTATAGGCTCAGACTGCTGGAGGACAAACTGACCTAATTTCCTCACTGCTGCTGTCTTCGCTGACTCTATGCTCCATGTTTGTGTTTATAATTATTGCTGTCATTAACCTGTAATATTTGTGTGTTTCTTTCCATAGGAACTACACCTGGACCAATCCTTCTGTGTTTCTCTGCATCTCTGTCCTGTCCGCTCAAAGCAGATGGCCTCCTTTCCTGGCTCTGGTTCTTGTTCTGCTGGAGGGCGTGGTTCCTTTCTGCTGTCACCAACATGCTGTTCCAGATGGGGGTTTGTGTCGAAGTGAAGATTTGGCGCAACTGCTGATCCAAAAACGATTTGAATCTGAAACCGAATTTAAATTCGTTGATGGTGAGTTACCATAGACTAATCAAAAACTTCTGAACAACTTTTTTTTTCAAATAAATCATTTCATGTCTGAAAACACATAACTGTTTGTGTTTTTATTGTCATTTTTTATTATTTCAAGTTTTAAAATCCAGCTTTTGTGTTTATCATCAACAGCATTCACACACTTTGCATTCATCTCTGATTCCAACACATTTAACCAGCTGTCTGTATGGTAGCTCCTGTTGGCTGTAAAACATCAAACACTTGAAAGATATTCAGAAATAAAAATGCTTTTGGCATATTTTCACCATAACTGTCACAACAGGAAAAACAAACAAACAGAAGTCATAATGTATTAAGTTAGTCTAATGGTTGTTGAAGTTGTTTACGTTGTCATTATATCCTTTGTTTAAATCAGCAAAGTCAAACAAAGCAGACTGGCACACAAAACTTAAAATATAAACAATAAAAATAGATTTATGATTATAAAAGGGAACGAAACAGAGCAGAAACCAGGGCTCACCAGGGAAACAGTCTTCAGATTAATTATGGACAAGATGGATGAACACAGGTCGCTCAAGTCAGCCTGAAACAGAAAAACCAACATATAAACAAACCAGGAAGCTGCTCCAACCAATCAGGAATAGGACTGATTGATCTTCTAACTGGGACTGAAATATCAGAAATAACATTAATATTAAAACTAGTCACAACAAATAAAGACAAACTACCAAAAGGAACATTAAAATCCAAAATTTAAGAATACAGTAAATATTAAACAAACAGCATGAGTCCTGGTCATCGTTTGTTAGATATTATTAATGTCTGTAGACAACAAGGATGCCAGAAGAACCATCGCTGTGGATGGAAGCATCGTTATCAAAACCAAGTCCACCAGGTGGTTTTATCTTAGATCAGTGGTGTCCAGTCCCGGTCCTGGAGGGACACTGTCCTGAAGGTTTTAGATGTTTCCCTGCTCTTCAGCAGGTCTTCAGGTTCTGCAGGAGCCTGTTAATCATTCAGTCATTCAGATCAAGTGTGTCAGAGCAGAGAAACACCTGAAACACGCAGGACGGTGTCCCTCCAGGACTAGGTTTGGACACCACTGTTCTAAACGGACAACTGGACCGCATCAGTCTCAGATTCTGCCTCTGTGGCACACCAGGTTTTACCATCAAATCAGTGCTCTCAATCCCATCTATTCTTTGATGGATGTGAAGCTTTAGGTCGCTGAACGAGGAGGAAGTCATGTGACACGTTTTAACTTCACAGTCATCCGATCCCAACAAACTTTTGCTGTTTTTTTATTTATTTCTTCAGCCATCTGCAGAATTCTCTCCTGTGATTATATTGCAAGCGAAGCCACGACCTCCACACCCTTCTGCCGTAACATGACAGATTTACCAACCCAGACCCTTTAAAAACCCCCAACAAACCTCCTGCTTTCAAAGCAGGATCTCCCTAATGACTCGCCTCACGGCAGCAGTCAGCCGAGGCCGCGCAGAGGATAGAATCCTGTTACGGCTGGCTTTTCATGACGCCTTTAACTGCATTACACACCCCTCTCAAGTTTGGATTCAATTTCCCATCAAACGAGGCGGTGAACACAGAAACACAGTAACCAGGCTGTTTGCCTCGAATGCTTAAAGTAAAAAACAGTTTGGTGTTTTTCTGCTGTCTGGATCTCCAGCGACTCCAGTGGCTCTCCGGGTGGATGGGAACAGGAACTCAGTCAGACAGACGTGTTGTAGGAGGATGGGTGTGGGGAAACTGGGTGAGGGGAGATCTCTCTTCACTCTGTGCGTTTTTGCTTATAATAATACAATTTAGAATTGGTCAGTTTGCAGCTGATTTGCTAGCTTGTTTAGGATTATTACAGCATTTATGGCTTATAGTATTGATCTGAGCTGTAAATAAATAAAGCTCTAAATGCAATTTATTGCATCTTATTGCACAAGATAAATCATGTCATAGGGTTGCGACTTACTTAGATTAGCAAGTGTGTGTTTGTTAATTTGTCTGTCTGTTAGCAAAATATATCATGAAGCGCTGAATGGATTTTAATGAAACTCTCAGTAAGTAATCATTGGTTGTACAACTGATTACCTTTTGGACTCAACCCAATTCAAGATGGTCACCGGCTGACTTTAGGAAACACAAAAATGGCTTCAACTCAGTCAGTTTTCCATATACTGAGATCAAACTGAGTGTGGTAGTAGCTGTGCCTTCACCTCATTAATTAAAAAGGCGGTTCTGAAAACGAGAGCAGAAGTTTTATGGAGAAGGCTGCTCAGCCTCGTGTTCATCTGCAAGATGAAACACCTTCCTTGTTAACTCATCTGCCACTTTGGGCATCTTTCCAAGCAGCACATCCATCCACTTGTTATTCCCAGCCGTGCCAACTTTGAGTCCTTGCATGACCTCAGACGAGCTCAGTTAGGAGATTTCCTACCAGCCTCGTTTGTTTTTCCACCATAAACACAAACCTGCCTTCTTCTTTTTTGTTTATTAGCATCTCATTGTTCTGAGCATCTAAAACGCCCCAAATTTAATCAGATGGATGCTTTTATTTTTTTTTCTTTTGTTGTTTCCTGAAAACATCTGCAACCAAAAGCAACATCTGCCTGTTCCAGATGAAAAACAGCAATCGCTTTACTCAAAGAGTACATTTAACCGTCTGTGTTCAGGACTTTATTGATAATTTATTGATCGACTACAGATGGAGCTGACCCCTGATCAGTCCCACTCGTCAAAGTGACAGGATTGATTTAAGGATCCCAAAGGTTTCTGATGAATTGATTTTTTTTTGTCCTCTGGAGAAAATCTGCTTCACCACCTTCCATTACCACAGGAAGGACACAACAAAAAGACAGTTTAACACAAAACAGGTTTTTAAAGCTTTGAATTGCAGTTTTAGACAATGATTTTAATGTATTTTAAAAACCTATAATTCTCAGGCCAATATAACCTCATCCATCCATCCATCCATTTTCTTTACCTGCTTCTCCATTCCGGGTCGCGGGGAGCCGGTGTCTATCTCCAGCAGTCACTGTGCGAGAGGCGGGGGACACCCTGGA
>JAOXNZ010000085.1:4845234-4858256 GCA_028566095.1 Kryptolebias brasiliensis
AGCCTATACATAAATGGGGCCTTTCCAGATCTGTAAGCTGCCCATGTCAGAGGCACGAATGTGCATGTCTTTTTTTAAATTTTTTTTTTTAATTCATTTACACAAGCATCCTGCAAATTATTTCCCATGTCCCCTGGGTGTCCTCTGAATTCCCAGAAAATACCCAAGATCCAGTATAATGCATCATAAACAGTCATCCACATCCAAACAGAAGTTGTAAAAGAGGAAAACTTGTTGCCATTCTTAAAATTAAACACAAACAAACAGATTATGTAGTTGTCATGGCAGAGAGAAATAAAAAGGAGTACCTGGTAACTGAACTAACAGTAAGGAGGGTAATATGTTGGGGAGGTTTTGTGGTATAAACAAGATCATGTTTAAACAAAAATGTGCCTCAGTTTCTAACCATCACCTTCATTATCTTCTTAAAGTACTTAAACTAAAAACCACCCCCTTCTTCCATTGAACAGCTAAACTGGATCATGTAGGGGGCTGCAGGAATCTGAACAGGGTTTCTCCATTTCAACACACGATCTTTGCACAAAAAAAACCTTTGGTTTCTCTTGCTTCATTGTCTTAGTTGTCAACAAAGGAACAATTGAGAAAGGAGGGCTAAAGTGCACGTAGATGAGCAGCTTAGCGGGTTCAAACCAGCACTGTTGTTCTAAACAAAACAAAGGTAAGCGGACAAAGTAAGCTTCAGAAACTTTCACTAAACTCATCAAGAGAATCCGTGCTTTTGCTTTTACATCTCTGCCCTGCCTAATCTCGCAAGATTATTCTGTGACAGAAGCCTTGTAGAGGAAACCGAGCAGAGGGGAAAAAAAAAGATAACTCATTATGAGCGAGAATACCAACTGTGGTCGATCATGCAGAGCCACAATAAACATAATGAAGATAAATCATCCCAGCCAGAGGCCACTGTGGCGTCTGAGCATTTCTAAATACTGCAATGCAGAGTTTAGAAAGAAAATCTTTCCAGTTTATGTAAACAGAGGCCTACTGTGCATAAACTTTGGGTCGCACCCCATTTCCATTTAAGGTGGTGAACAGGGGAGGTTAGAAGGTCAACAAGAGTGCAAGTTAGTGGTCACAGGGCTTATTTTACAAAAAAAAAGTCAGCACCAGACACCTCTTTCTTCAATATTTCAGTGTGTGTGGTCAGAGATCCATAAGTCTTTCACGGTTCTAAAAAGTGAGTCTAACAAGAACCCAGACCTCAGTGAGGACGCCATTACAACCGAGATGCAGAGGTGATCCTCGCTCATCTCTGTAAAACTGTCCCAGAGTGTGGATGTGCCCCGTTAAATCGCACGCTGCCGGTCGCAAAAGGGCGACACACACATGCGCCTAGACATGGACAATAACATTGTCTGTACAGTTACCAAAACATCTCATGAATCACTGAACGGATTTAAATTAACCTTTCAGAAAGTAAATCTACAACTGATTACAGTTTGGACTCAATCTAAATCAAAATGGCCACCATAGCTAACCAACCTTAGCCCACACAACAATGACTATGTCTCAGAGGATTTTACAGACACTGAGCTAAAATTTGGTGTGGTAGTAGCTGAGAATGATTCCCAACACATGCCCCAAATGGTAACAGGACATGCAAGATATTGCAGCGTTACGTGACTCAAAATGTCACTTTCAAGGTTTGACCAAAACAGCAACAACTCTTATTTCTCAAAACAAGATGATATTAATCCAAAACTCTGGAATGAAGGCGGTGGGTGATATGCATTCGTTCAAGCAATGCTAGGCCTGTAATTCTCTAAAGCCTATTCAACTCCAGTTGCCATTTTGCAGACGCAAGTCAAATCAGGGCTTGGGCAAAAACTGTTACTCAATCAAATTTCTAATGGCCTGACTTGAGATACTAATCAGAGAAATATGACGCTTGGGGCATCAGAGTTTTAGCATGACAGGACAGGAATGTACATCGTGCTGAAGCAGGTATGAGAGCGTGGGTAGCATGCAGGCAGAACTCCAGCATCACCTCATTCAGAGAGGCTCACATTTATAGTCGAGATGCTAAATCAGGACTGGCTTCAGACCAGAAATGTCCTCCATTCAGGGTCCCAGAGATGCACAGAGGAGTCATTTTCCTCACGGTTAACCTACATTCAGATGCTTTGTACAGGAAAAGGCTTCAGTACGAACACAGACTGTATGAAACGAAACGAGCAGAAGTCTCCAGTGAAAAATGGGCTTGGCTTGAAGTATATTATTAGATTACACAACCTGTGAGGATCTCAGCAGTGGTTTGGCGTGTTGGGTCAGATGATTACTGAGGTTGTTTGAGTATTTTCACTGTTCTACGAGTCATCGTGACACAGTATGAAATCAGCTGTCGTGTCAACGAGAGTAATCTGTTGCCCAACAGACCACCTACTTCATGAGACATGACCTAATCTAAACTTTTTTTTTTTACTTCCCATTAAACTACAGCAATGTACAGAAGTTTTAAACTACCGTTAATTTTGTTGGGGGGGGGTATCTTGGCTGCTTCTCATTTTCTGCAGATTGTGTGTGAGATTGAAGAATGAGGAAAGTGGACAGGTTGAGGACAAAAGAAGTCATTTCAGACCTGGAAAATGACATACAGCAGATAAATATCTGAAAGTCTCGTCTTTGACAAGACTCAAGAAAAGGACGCCCTTGGGACAACTCTTGGGAGACCAACTAGTCTCACAGGTAAGCAGGGCTTTGACAATTTTTAAAAAGGTTGCGTTTTGCCCTTTTACACAAAAACACATGGGTGGCGTATCAAGATTTTTTCATCCTGGAAACTAGCATGTTGGGGCTCCTAACAGGCAGTGTGTCTGTGTGGACGCAAGGCTGAAAAGATAAACTTTTTGTGAATATGCAAAACTGTCCCGGTGTGGACAGCTCCTAAAGAAGTAGGAGAAAAAAAAAAATCAGCAAAGACTAGAATCAGAGACAGGATCTGAGGAATGACTCATCTTCAGGAATCACATTGTTAGTGATTAAAAGCTGGTGTAGTTTCTCAGTCATCCAGGACATGTTTTTTTTTTTACCCTTTTTCGAAGTGAGAACAGTTTTCTGTGACAGCAGCAGCCAAAGTTCATAGAGAATATAAAGTTAAGCAGAATATAAATTTAAGGACAGTTTTGTGTTTGTATTAATTGCATGAGACTCACCTCACACAGCTGGCCACCAAACTCTGGTGGGCATTCACACACAAAGCTGTCAAACACCACGTGACATTGACCACCATTCTGACAGGGTCGGCTGTCACATTTATTCCTCTGGATTTCACAGTGAGTGCCCACAAAACCAGGAGCACACTGGCAGTGGTAACCCCTCAGCTTTGTCTAAAGAGGAAAAAAAAAAAAAAAAATTCAAAAAGTGCAATTAACACCTGCCAGTTCAGCTGGGTTTCCCCACCTCATCTTTATTTTAAAGTTAAGATTAAAAAGCAACCATACCTTGCACGTTGCTCCATTCTGGCACTGACCGTGACAACTGTTGACTCCTGGAGAGAGAGCACAGGTTGTTAAGTTTAATTGTGAATTTTCTTCCAGTTTGTCACTGGGTTAAATCTACAGTGAACAGATCAGATCAAAGATTGGAAAGAAAGGAACAAGTGAAGCCAAACTAGCCGTATAAACCCTCGCTTAGTCAGGCAGCATGCATGGCAGAGCTACACATTCAGTTTGTCGAAGCAAGAAACCAACGAGTTACCGCATGTGGGAAAGTGAGCGATGCTGAACTACACCTATGTTACGTGCTCAGGAAGTGAGAGGAGGCATCTTAAAAGTAGCCAGAAGTAGATGTTACTTGAAGAACGGGTCACTGTGAAAGTGACTTTCAGGGGAGAAAGAAAAATACTGACTGATGTTACAGTTTTGTCCAAACCATCCTGGGAAACAGTTGCAGTGATATCCACCAATCAAATTTTTGCAAGAATAAGCGTTCGCACAGGGCTGTCCTGCACACTCATTTGCATCTGTGAAGGTAGGAGGAAGAAGGAGTCCATCAATTTAAAGAAACCAGGGAAGGAGAGGAAGAGAAAACACACCAGGATCTGTTTTTGCAAACAGCTGCCGGCACAGCTAACTGACCACAGCAAACACAAAAATGATTATAACAGTCAATTTTGCAGATATTGAGCTTAAAGGTGGCGTGGTAATAGCTGAGAGTCATCCCCAACTCTATTTTAAGTGTCACAGATTGTATAATATTTGGGCAAAAAGCATTCCTTTAAGAAATGCTAGTTTTATTGGTAAAGTGTTCAGCAAAGAGACTCAAAACAACAAAAAGGAGAAAATCTCCATCAGCTGTTTAATATAAACATAAAATCATCCAATTAATGAAAATGTTTTGAAAGATGTTGATCTTTTAACATAAATATTGAATTAAACGTGCAGTGTGAACACTTGTGCTTAATATATTTGTAATATAGTTCAGTCTAAACTGAATTAAGCCTATAAATTATATTTTTCGTTAGTTGATGAAAGGAGTTACTATTAGAAGGCCTCATTGACCACAGATCCTGGATGGCCTTATTCTAACCATGAACCCTTTAAAAATGTCCATGCTGCTCTTAATTGATTGCTTTGTTTTTTTTGATTTTGCAGACTTCAACTCCCCTGTCTTTTTATTTTCCTTCCGACTGCCTAATTTGATCCTAAAGAACCTTAATCCAACTCTTTGACAGGGATCATCTGAAGCCCTCGTCTCTGCTGGGTTAATGTTTGTCCTGAACAAAAAAAAAAAACAAAAAAAAACGTATTCTTCTAATAAATTGCTTCATTATGTTTGGGCTCAATCTGATGAGTGAATTATATGAGAATGAAATGCGTAAATCTTCGTTGGTTTATAGGATTTTGTTGCATTCTGCTTGCCTGATTTTAACCACCATAGTTTTTGAAATTTGACGAAACATCAAACATTTAATGTTGAGAAAATTATTTCAACCCAAACTAAGTGAGTGGAAAGAATACTTTCACACACATTCAGACATGAAAAAGGTGGAGAGATGGAGTGCAGTCTGCAGGGAGTCCTACAACAAACACCTCCACAGCTGTCGTCTCTCTGAAACCCAACACCTCACACACACACACACACACACACACACACACACACACACACCAATGGTTAGGTAAGACAGGAGGCCTATACCTGCTTGTAAACCGAGATCTGAGCATGTAAGGTGACGCTGAACTCCGGGGATCTCTTTCCTGCCTTTACCCCCACTACACACACACACACACACACACACCAGCTTTGTTTACTGGTCATAATACATTTCCTGGCTTGACGCCGGTCACGTCCGCTTGTTGGAAAAGGAGCCATGCGAACACGAAATCCACCACCAAAACAACAGCCGGAAAAAGACAAACTAGAAGCTTTTAAAAGCATCAATTTAGGAAATAAAAAGTGGCTCTAGTGTAGAAACCAACCTGCTCCTTCAGGATACGGATGTTAGTTTAAACCCAAACACACAAGTGACCAACTTTAGGTGCAGACCTGCTCACTAAAGAGCTAAAAATCGGCACGTTCCTTGTTAACTTACCTATCTGGCAGGTCTTTCCTTCCCACTGTGGGGGACACACACATTCAAAGCCATCATCCAGGTCAATGCAGGTCCCACCCTGAGCACACGGACCGGAGGCACATTCGTCCAAATCTGAAGACAACAAACCCCCTCTGCTTATTTTTGACTCAGGGCAACATTTAACCAAAAGACTGAACTTCTGTACGGTACAGAAGGAACGACTGACTCCAACATTATGATCAGGACAAATCTAGAGGTTGACCAAGTTGGGTTCTTAAATGCCAATCTTTAGGATAAGGGAGGTTGATGACCGATTGATGAGCTGATTTAACATCTACAAGATTTTAAAAAAGAAATAAAAAGTGATTGTAATTCAGTCTGATGTGGATCAGTACACATTCTGACGCTCTGACTTAATGATTTGCAAACTTTTTAGCTTTTGACCCCCAAAATAACAGTTGCAGAGACTTGTGACCCTGAATATTGCAAGTTTAAGTATATGAACAAACATTTAACAAGTCTCAACCACTACATTATTTTTTAAATCAATTACTACCGCTGGTATCTCTTTGAAACAGCTAAGGTTAATATGTTATTGCTAATCATTTTTAAACTTAATCTGTACCTTTAAAAAAGATTTGGTGTTTTATGACCCACATTGGGGTCCAAAACTTAAATCTGAGAACCACTGCTGTAGTTTATTAAAGGCTGGCTGAGTTACCAAATATAAGGTTAGCTATATTTTTCTGACTAAAACTAGTGTTTCCTAATAAACATCTTAAATATAAAAAGCTGTTAAAGATAAAAGTGAAGCCCTTCCATTTTCCCTGGTGAATAAAAGCACTGGTCCTTGATTATGCTGAGAAGAAACCTGTCCTGAAAAGCACCTCAGTCGTGAAAAAACGCTTTGACAAAAAAGGTGAAGAGCAAAAACGTAACACTGTGCTGCCCACAGGTGAATCTGGGCTTTTATTGGCTTACCATGCTCAGGTGTGGAGGAGGCAGATTATTTAAAAAAAAAAAAAAAAAAAAGGCAAAACTCAAATTATTAAACGTCTGACTGATCAATTGGTACAACTCCTTGAAAATAAAAAAAGAATTTGCTAACATCACTAAGGAGCGCTTAACAGGGATGAGAAGAAAACAGCAGCAAAACATCAATATGTGTAACTTAAACAAAAAGATAACAGTAAGGGAGCAGTTCAGCCACTCACTGTTGGCGCAGGTCGGACCCTCCCAGCCGGGCGGACACTGACACTGGTACCCTGAAGGAACCTCGTGGCACGTTCCACCGTTGGCGCAGGGATCAGAGACGCAGTCGTGCTCAGCTGATGCCCACAGGACAAAAGATAGGTTACATTTCCAGTACTCCATCATATACGTTTTATTTTTGCAAATACAACCATTCTATGAGAACAACAATCTTAATAAAAGGTTTAGCTGGGCCGGATGAATGTAAGACATCAACTCAACCACAGAGCTCTTTAAAATGAACAGAATCCTCACCCATCTCGCAGTTTTTTCCGGAGTAGCCTTGTGGACAGGCGCAGTGGTACTCGTCTGGTTCGGTGTTCATGCAGGTTCCTCCGTTGACGCAGGGCTGGTGGCTGCCGCAGTAATTCAGATCTGGTGGAGAAACAGGCAGGGACACAGATGCAGACTCAGACTGGACAAAATCAGACTCAGACTCAATCTCACATCTTATGCATCATCCAGATGTTTCAGACCACCTCCAAAAACATGAACACCATTAAGGCTGCAATGTTTCTGACTGGAAACCATCCTGTCTGACTTTCATTCTTAAAATAGTCACAGGTTGCAGGAATACCGCACACTAATCCCTCCTACCAGACTCCAAATGAACCCTGGAGGTCTTGTTTTGAGGTGAATCTCCTTCAGCAGCCCAAACCTGCTCTGTTGCAAATATGATGAATATTGATGTTTCGGTGCAGCAAAAAAAACTCCAGACTCAGTGCGAGTGGCCACAAATCACCCAAAGCAGAAGACTTATGGTCATTTCATGTTTTTGAGATGAGGCAGGACCTTGAAGGTTTTAAACCTCCTCATCACGCTGTATCCAAACAAGCTTCCATCATCCCATCCATAAGGACCCAAATGTTTAGCTGCAGCTCCATTTTTTTTTTTTTTTACTTGACAGGCTCTTTGTAGCCTTCTACATGCATTTAGTCTTTTTTCCTGGGATTTCCCAGAAAGCTCGTTGCAGTCTTGGCTCTCTGTTGACCACCAGCTGTCTGCGTTGGCAGCAAGTGTTTTCTCGACCACTCTTGTGACAAATCTTTACTGTATTTACAGGATGCAGCCAGGTGGCCTAGACTCAGAGCAGCCTCTTATTTATGGAGAGAACAGCCTATTATTGTACAAAAAAATATATTATGGCTTTTAATGTTTTTTTTCTCCTTTAAATGAAATGAGCTAAAGCCAAACTGATGCTTGCACACGAGGCTGAAAAGCCTGGTAAATAAATGAGCAGGAATCTGTCTCCGCTGGGGATCTGAGGACCTCTGTCTCATCCCCCAAAGAGCCCCGTGTGACGAAGGGATGCGGGGGGGATCGGGTGTCCCTGAAGCTGCTCAGATCACAGACAGTAAAACTATCCAACCACTGGCTTCCAATCAAAGAGTCAATAGAGGCGATTCGGGCCTTAATTTAAATGGTTTAATCTTGTGATAACTGAACTGCTGCAGCTGGGATGTTGTAGGTGTTTTAAATATTCAAATTGTTTTCATATCCACTGATTGGCTGCACCTCCTCAACGTAGTCTCTTTTAAAACACTTTCAGTCTTTCGCTTGAGTTCATCAGTAAACGTTTGGTCCAGCCTGTAAACTGACAGGATTTGTTGCTCAGGAAACACCTTAGAAACCTCAGAGACGGAAAAATGAAACTGAAGTGAGAAAAAAAGCTGCCGTTCCTCATTTGACCGCTTGAGGCTGGCTTCAAAAGCGAGGTAACCTTCACATAGCTTTACAAGAAAAATATACAATTAAACTATTTAATGTGAAACAACTTATTCACTCTTAAGAGATACACAGAGCTGTGCTTCAGTATATCTTTATTTCTGACAGAAAATATCAACGTTTGTGACCAACTCTGCCGTTCAAAACCACTGAGTGACGCGTTGAAGGCTTTTGTTTTTATTATTGATAAACCCACTTTCTTCTCACCAGTTTTGGCAACTTTCAACTACAATCAACAGTGGCGAGGCAAAAACGCTAAACCATAAGGTTCATTTTTGTTAGAAATACTTCTTCCAAATTATGCCTTTAAAGGAAGGGGTCCTTTAATGACCAAGTTGGTTAAGTTATACGGTAAAACCTACAATATAAGGAATCAGTTAGCACATGTCTAGAACCAAAACCTGCAGATCTAAGCACCGAAACCATTACCAGATAACTCCTACCTTTATCACACATCAGGCCGCCCCAGTTCCTCTCACAGTTGCACTGCCAGGGGAGGGTGCAGGTGCCATGGACACATCCAGGATGGAGAACACACTCGTCACAGAACTGGCCCTGCCAGCCGTAGTTACACCTGTCCAAAACACAACCAGTCAGACACGGACTGATTTTAATTTAGACTAAATAAGCAGCAAGGTAGTCTAAAAAAAAGAAAGTAATCTCAGTATGTTGGTTCTAGTAACACACACACACACACACACTGCTTTACACACAGCAAAGTAAAGTCCTGGAGTCATATTAATAGAAAACATTTGAGCAAAATGAACAAAACTAACCATTAATTCAAAAGTGTTTGAGCTGCAGCAAAAACTCTAAGGTCTGAAAAGACTCAGAAATCAGAAAGGAGAGAGGCCACTCAGTTGAGTTTGTGGAAAAAATATATATATTTCTTTCAAATATCGTCCCGTCTCGTCCTGTGGAATAAGTATCTGTTTATACTCCTAATAAGACCACAGCATTCTGGGAAAATAAAGGTTTAATAAGTTCTCCTCTGCGCAACATGTCACCAACAGTGAAGCTAAACATCTTAAGTTTGGCTTCAATTTCCTGCCCAAGAGAAAACAGACCATAAACACATTCGTAAACAAAAGCAGCAGTTTTAATTTTCAGAATTCATTTAAAAAGTAAACCTTGAAAACTCCCATAGTTCGCATTTTTGTTTTCACTGAGAGCCAATTTTCACTTTTTAAGCGTCAAACTTCAGAACGTGTTAAAACTCATTATTTAACAGAAGCTGCATCAAAAGTCCAAACAAAAGGAAGAACGTTTTCTGAAAAGAGCTGCAAAGATGCAAAATGCCCCAAAAGTCCTGAATGCAACCTGCTGAACGCTAAACGAACGCCTGATCTTTTCTCTGCTTGAGTCCACACGTTGCAGGGGAATCTGGTGTACGGTGACATTCCAGGGCAGGGGAGGTTAAGAATACTTCCAGCGGCTCTCGTGATTGAGCCGCATTTTGGTTGTGAGGAACAGCGGCAGCTACAAGGGAGGCGGGCTGGTTCAGAGAGCGACACAACTGTGTGTACACAGAGTACATGTTCACAGCCCCACTGCTGCAGGACTGCTCTCTGCTATTCCAGGCTGTGGTGTTGTCGAGCCAGCTGTCTTGTCAATTGACTGCTATTTTGGGCCCCCTGCAGACGGCACCGCTGCCTCAGAGACGAGGCTGTTGGAAACCTGCCATCGTCGGGCACAGAGGCATCAGGGAAATACTTGGCCTGCTTCTTTTACTGTATATGATTAGAGTCAGGGGGATCTGACAGCGAGGGAGCTACAACAGAAAGAAGAACCCCAGAAGAGAGTCATTTTGTGGTTTCATTTTTGCTCATATTCACAAGCTGTTTGCTCAACAAGTGCTTGTGCTTGTATGTGTAATAATATGGAGGTGGATTCTACCATATTGACTCATGTCTAGGTTTGCTAAATCCTGTAAAAATTAAAAGGCAGAGTTTTAGAATAAGATCTTAAGTTGAGAAACAACGTTGAAAATAATGTTAATTGTAATTTCATACAAAACGATAAAGATAAAATGCTGAGAATGTGTTGGAAATGCCTCTCAGCTTTTCCCAAATCAAACTTTAGCTCAATATCTATAAAAACAAACTGAATTATAGCCATTTTTGTGTTTGCTTAAGTTCATTAGCTGTGGTGGCCAATTTAACTGGAATGACTCCAATGTACGTTTCCACTTGCAGATGTACATTCAATGGTTACTTTTCAAATACATCCAGTGTGAAGTGAGATATTTTGCTAACAGACATGCACAGAGGGGCAAAAACAACAATCCATCTTCGGAAGCGGGCGATAATGAGTTAAACTGCACATTCAAGGTGATTCTCAGGACAAGCCCGCTAAATGTGTCCGAACAGGCCTAATGCTGTGTAACAAAAGGACTCAATGGAGCATGGAAACAACAGGCACGTACCAGCTTTTATGTTTGTCAAAAAGCCTGTGGCTCAACACCATAAAGCCCATAAAGGCGTGATAAAATAAAGGGAATGAGAAGAGATGGCAAACGGTTTAATGCCAGCTTTTTGTGCCCCGAGGAGTCATTAAATTCATGCTGCTGCAGGAAGACTTTTTATTGCTGCTCCTCTATTCATGTCACTTTTCCTGTTGACTTTTTGTATGATTATGTTGCACTTTGCTGAGCAGAATAAGGACAACGCAAAAAAAAAAAAGAAGTAGTTTCCTGAAACTGCTCATCCTCATTCCACGGCTCACAGCCAAGCAGTTTCCCCCTAATAATAGGAGCCAAGTGTGTCTTTACATCCGGCAGGTGGGCAGAGGGGCTTCCACAGATGACGACGGGATGTACCCGCATCCTGGAAACGAGGGGCCGACGGGGACGTTCGGCGTCACTTTATTTAACTGTCATTTCCACTTTGGGGAAATGTATATAACACAGTGGGATATTCATTTCCTCTCCTGCCCCTTGCCCTTCATGGAGGACTGCAATGCGGATGAGGAAGGGGGATCTGACTATTCCCAGCACGTTTGCGGTGGTCAAATTCACACACCGCTGAGTCGTTTTCCTCGGTTCGAGGCGCAGGGAGCCGACGAGACGCTTGGTATTCTGAGGAGGGTTTTGGGGGGGGGCAGCTAAAAATACAAGGCGGCAGGCGCGGCGCTGCCCTTTTCTTCTGAGGTGAGGTGGAGATGCCCACGAGGGAAGGAAGGGCTGACTGAAAAACAGGCTTCGACAAGCGAAGGCGCTTCTGGCTGAAAAGGGAAATTCGCCTTTTTCGTCACACATTCAGTTGTGTACAGAAGAGGCTGCAGACAGGGGCCCACGTAGAGATTTATTTTTCTTATGGTGGCAAAGGTGTGGCATGAGGCTTGAGCAGGAAAAGTTTACATTTATGCATTCAGGTTATTTGTCCATGACTTTGAACTGCACAAATGACATGAAACACCTCAGAGGTATTTTACAGCAACTTTAACGTTTCCTCAGATTCAACAAAGACAATCAGTTGTTTTTAATCCAACAATCCTGTCGACACTTGGATGGTTGGGTTGTCCTGAAACCATCTCACCTGGTGGCATTTCAGGTTCGTTGGAGAGTAAAACCTTTTTGAAATTCAAGAGTATGCAAAATCTAAATCAGTGAGTGAGGATATATCCTTAACTTTTAACATTGTGTAAAGTGTAGAAAATTAATATATTAACTAGCTTACAAAAAGGATGGCAACAGGGGTGGCCAGATATTTTGTGGCACCTCGTAGAACCACCGCCAGTCGCAGAAACAAGCTTTAATAGGTCTCGTAAAAAAAAAAAAAAAAAGCCTGTGAAATGTGACTTTAAACAAGAGAGAAAGGAAAAAACTTTTACTAAATAAAAAACTTCTGTAGAAGACAAAAAAAATTGCATTCTTACTCGCATGTGCCCGGGACAGAACAGCCGCCGTGCAACAGGTTGCAACCTTGTTTGCAGTTCGCTGAGGGAATAAAAAACAGGACAAATTAAAAATTTTATTTCATCCTAATGATTTAAGAGCAGAGAGGAAGAGGTGGTGAAGCTGGTTTTGTTTGTCTCTTTGCACTTGTTGGAAATGCGTCAGAGAACCGGCTGAGCGGAGATGCAGGCGAGGAAAGTTTACAGCCTGTATGTAAAATACTACCCCGTTAAAAACCAACTCCACCCTCCGTCTTTCCCCCTTCGCCTCCACAGGTCAGATGGATGATTTATAGAGGACCCCCGCTCTCTAACACCTCTACCACTAATTCATGTGTGCAGCTGCACACTTCAGTTGGACAAACAAATATATATAAATACACACAGAAATACAACACTCATAAACTGAGTTTAGACTTTTGACATCATCATATCTGCAAATAAATATCTGAAAACTGGATAAGAAGAAAAGTTAAATATTGATTTAATATTTTTTCCTCAAATTATTTGTTTTGTTGTTTAAAATGTCCCAGGAGCTGACAATTTGTAACAAAATGAGCCATAAATGGTCTTAAAGAATTAGTCTCAAAAAAATAGATCTTTACATAAAAAAAATACAGAA
>JAOXNZ010000085.1:4872335-4892078 GCA_028566095.1 Kryptolebias brasiliensis
ATTCAGCATTTTGCTTTTTAAAACCATGTTAAATGAAAGATTTGTAGAAAATTAAGTCTTGCAGGTATAAACCATTTAGTGCAGTAATTTTAATTAAAAGCTAGAATCAGCTATGATCACTTATTTATACATCTACATGTGGGGATGAGGAGCCATATCTCAGGGCGGAGAGTTATGCCCATCAGTCACTTGGCAGAATGTCGTGCCAAGAGATGTCGCACCGAAAGCCAAGCATTTGGCTGGCTGCTGCATACCGGCTGCGCGCACACATACACGGCCCATTGAGCATGGTGCTACTATGCCAACAGGGTCATTACCCATGCACTTCCAATACAACAAACCCCTCCTCTCCTCTCTCGGTGCTAATTAACCAGCATGATCCAAGCCTATGCAAGACGCAAAAACAAACACCAACACGCGCATGTCCATTTGCAGAGGGCAGTTAAATGAGTTAACAAGCAAACCACAGACAGGTCAGCGCAAACACTCACCACTTTATAATTACTTCAAAATAAACTAACAATGTGGTTAGAGATGGGGAAGAGGGGGGGGAACTGCTAGGGTTAGACTCTGCTTTCATTTTCTTGTTCTAGAAAAAGGGAAATAAACCAAAGGGAAAAAACAGCAACAGCCTTTTTGAAAGGACTACTGATCACAAAAAACACATTTTACTCTGCATCATCATATGTGCCAGGAAACGCACTTAAAGTTTTTGTTGTTTATCCTGTGCCCTTGTGTATTTGTTAATTACTTCCTCTGGCATTAAGTCTGAGGGCTACTACAGCAATAAGCATGCTTCAGAAACATTACCAGGCTAATTCCTGATCCAAAGCAACAGGACGCCTGACTGGAGTGCAGCACAGCACCGCCTCCAGCCGAGCGCCATTATCATTTCAAACAGGTTCAACAGTACAGTGACAATTTAACTGCCCGTGTAATGACATGCTTTAATTACCTCCACAAGGAGCCTCTAGCACCTGCACACCATTCATTTAACAAGAGGCAGGGGATGCAAACGCACGCTCCCATTGCTGAGCGACAACAGAAATGCAGACGCAGGCAGCGGTACGACGCGTGTTGACAGCAGCATTAAAATGGTGTTGTATGGACCTGTGGTCATCATGGTAACAAGGGTTTTGGTTTACAGTTAATCGCAATAAATGAGGCGTATTGATGGGTAAAGTCACCAGTTGAGCAGTGAAAACAGTTTATCATGTATGAATATGTAGTTCTATGTCACCAATAAATCCCAACCCAGCAGTGTTATTCATCTAAAGCTTCAAGTTCATTTGAACACATCTAGTAAAATAAGAACTAAATGCACATCACCTGCCGCTGGATTATATACCAAAGCTGTAATCAAAACTCACATGATCTTTTAGTGCTCAGCGTGTGTGATGGGGATGAATCTCAGCTACTACCACACCAAACCTTAGCTCAACATCTGTAAAACCGACTGAGCTACTTGTGGTTGCTATGGTCATTAAGCTGTAGCAGCCATCTTGAATCAAGTCGACTCCACAGGTTAATCAGTTTTAGACGTTTATTTAATGTTTACTCTGAGTTTCAGGAACTTAAACTACTGTAACTCTACATTTTGTTAAGCACAGGATTAAAGCTCTTCGTTTGCGGACTATAGGAAAAAACCTGCACCTTGGATAAGCTAGGTGCAGTTTCAAGTGTCTTTCCTCGTCGTTTAGTCTTTACATACACAATCCAGTTTCCAGCGTCTCCATGGAAGCCCAATTTGCATGAAGGTCAAAATATTCAAAAATGGAAAAGCCACCTTTTCAGTGACCTGTCAGTGCAGTGGTTTACTTCAGCTGTTTACACCAACATAAAGAGGATAAATGCTTAGAGTTTCCTACATTCTGGCAACAAAATCTGAACATTTTGATGCTGCAGATGAAAGCTAAGTGGTACTACACAAACAGACAAGATTCCTTTTTATTATTTACAAATTAAACAATTGTGCCGGATTAGTTTGCAGGCACCATCATCACTTCTAATTATCTGCCAACCCCCAAAATTTGATGCTTAAAACAAAATTGCATAATGAACGTCATGTTCTACATTAACTATACAATAATTTCTTTTCGTGACAGAATCTGATGAACCAAGTTTGTGCACAGCTGTTGCTTTCATGGTTCTAGTTTGGACCAGTAGATTTGAAGATTATCTAGGTAATGAGGACAGGACAAAAGGGACTTTTTTGTTCAGACAGAAAATCTGTTCAAAGTTAGAAGAAAGTCATAGAACAGCTATGTAATGCAAAGCCTGAAACATGGAAAATAAAGGATTTAATGATTATTGACTTGTAACTATTTTACACAAAGCGTTCCAAGCAAATACGCCAAATTACACTTAAACACCAAGACATTCCCTGTGTCACACTGAATAAGAAAACAGGCTTTCAGCAGTTATTGAGATGCTGTTTATATCCTTTTCCTTTCCTGTACACCCTGTACCTCGTGTGAAAATCACAACCTGAACAAAACAGAGCGTTCCTGGAAGAAATTTCTGCGACCTCCTTCCAAACATCAACAAAAACCCATTTAAATGTCAAGAAAGCGATCAGATGGTTGTGATTGACTTCAGGAAGCTGCCCGGATCTCTGCTGAGGAACAACAGTTAGGAACGTGTGACGACAGGCGGCACAACAGGACAAACCAAACACTTAACAGAGATACAGCTTCTATTAAAGATCTTACTGTTCCATATTTTCCTAATGGAGCACTTTGCTCTCACACTGCAGGTTTACTTATGGTTCCTAGAGTTACTAAAAGTAGAATGGGAGACTTTTAGTTCCAATTTTTTTCCATGAGGCTGACACCCTGTCTACTTTTAGGACAAAGCATAAGACTTTGCTGTTTGATAAATCCTATAGTTAGGGTTAGGCTTCCTGAGCCCTCCTTTTGTCATGCTCCTATAGGCTTCGCCTGCTGGAGGACAAACTGACCATGTTTCCTCACTCTGCTGCTGTTTTGCTGTCATTAAGCTGTGTTTTTCCTTCCTATAAAAACCACATCGACATCAGTCCTTCTGTGTTTATGTCTCTTTCCTGTCCTCTCAAACCCCAGCCGGTCAAGGCAGATGGCCGCTCATCCTAGTTCTGGTTCTGCTGGAGGTTTCTTCCTGTTCAAAGGGAGTCATTTCTTTCCACTGTTGCCACCATGCTGCTCAGGATGGAGGACTGCGACAAAGTGAAGATTCAACGCAATCTGCTGGATTCCTTGGATAACTTTTAGGAATTAGCATTTCACGTACTGCAAGTGAATGTCCTGTATTCTAATGGGAATTAATTGGCCGACTAGATTTTAATCCAGATCTGAATTGGGTTTATGATTTGGACTTGTGTTTGTCTTTTCTATAGTGACCTGACACGTGAATTGGTGCTTTATAAACAAACTGAATTAAATTTAAAGCAGTGTCTGCTCAGAACAAACCAGAGCAAGAGGCAAAAACATTGTTTTCTTCATGAGAACTGAGTGCAATCGTCTTAATCATAACTCTGTTACCTTTTATCGACATCTTTATTCCTTCAAAATTTCACATTCAAGCTTTTAGTTTTAATTTTAAAAAATCCCAGTCCTTTTACTTCAATATTGTGACATCTAGGCAAAAGGTCAGTATTGAATTGGTAGAATAGCTGTAGGACGCAAGGATTGTTTCTCAGTGGTAGGTTGCATGCATAAATGGCAGTCTGTATGTGTTACAGCAACAACTCTAAAAATAAATCAAAGTGCAGAAACCAATACCTGCGTTGTCACAACTTCTACAGTGACAAAAACAGGGTGTATTAATTTAATGCATGACAGATTATGTTTATAGTCTCAAATTAATAGAAAAGCTCAAGAACTTCAAGTCCCTTAAAATATAAGCCTGAAATTGCAAAAACACAAACAAGCATAGCATGATGGAAAAGACTGAATCAGTTTTATTCATATAAGTCATTGTGAATGGGTTGTTTAAGCAAATAAGTTTCAAATTCAGCAAGCACTGCAAGATGGAGGTGAATATTAGCTTTTCCTCTAAGTTACACCAAACAAGAAGAGTCCAAATACAGCATCCTGAAGAATAAATGAAAACATTTTTTGGATACAAAATCAGCCATTAAAAGCTGAAGCTTGTCCATGATTTAAACCCGACCACTGAGACGATCTCTCCTGACAAATCTGTCCAAATCTTTGAGTAATTATCTTAAACAAAACAATTCAAAACATAAAAAACTAACAATTCTACAGCTACAGTACAGCCCTCGCAAAATTATTGTGGGAATACAACAATTTACCTCCATTTTATGCAATTTAGATCTCAACTCAAAACACTCATTTTCTCCAATTTGCTCCCAGATTTGTAGTAAAGATCATTTTGGACGTGCACCATTTCAGACCACTATAAAAACAGACGCTTTATATTTATTTTCAGGTCACTACGACAGAAAGTAACCGAACAAAGGTAAGGACTATTTGTTGATGTCTCCTGGTTAGCTTGAATTTGGCAAAAATAAATAAGAGTTACAGCTTTGCAGAACCTACAAAGACAGGAACTGTAAGGCTGCAACCTTCAAACCCAAACAGGCACAACTCAATCACTTCTGGAGAACGCCGACCCGTCGTCTCACCACGGGGGCTCAGCCCGGCCGGCTAATTGCATAATCGATACCGAACCGAGTCAAACCACAGGTGAGACTCGTGCAAGTGGTTTTCCACGCAGCAGCGCTGGGACCAGAGGAGGATGGGTGGGGGAGGGAGGATAATTGTTTACTAGAAGCCTATGCAGCCGTCTCCTAGCAACAGCTCTGACGAGCTCCATATCAGGTGTGGCCAACCATGACAGCCTGCATTAGCCTCTGACTCTGTGCATCCAAAAACATAACTAACTGCACAGAGGAGAAAGCACAAACGTGACTTGATTTTTTTTGGACTAAAAAGCAGTCAGTGTCTTACCTGCAGTGGATAATGGTCAGTCATTTTCTCATCTGCATAAAGTTTGAGAAAAGACACTCATTTAGTGTATCTGGATGCGCTGAAGCTGATAAATGTATCCCACCACAAATCAAACACCTGCCTTATGCAAATTTGATAAAATAAAAATACATTTTATAGCACAAACTGTCAGGGAAGGTTTGAGAAAGACTTTAAATGGTGGAAATGTGCTCTTGAATGAGTCCTGCTATGAGTAGCAGTTAGCTTAGAGGAGTCAAGATAACCTTCGCCTGCATTGAGCCAACATCCTCAAGAACATTGTCCTTGAACCTCATTCAAAAATCTGATGCTTTAAAGACAAAAGAAAAATTGTTTGCAGTGCTAAATTACTGAAAAAATAACTACAGAACGACAACTAACCTCAAAAATTTAATACATCTCAATCTAGTTATGATCCATGTTATTGTATAAGGTTTACTAATTATCCATTAATGGGCCAGAACTTAAACTTTTATCTCAACTTTTTCCAAAACAAAAAGTCAAGTTCTTGTTTTTCCATTTAAACAAAAAATTCAAATGCTGAACATTAGTGCAAAAATAAGTATTAAAGTGTATGCATGTGGCACATAAGGACCCAGGGGTAAAAGCCAAGGCTTTGGTTCAAGAAACAGTTTTCATAAAGTCTGTTCAGTTTAGGATGCAGGTAAATGTGAAGGAGATACCGCTTGTTGCTGAGATGATTAACTGTGTGAGACTAATTACACATAAGAGTGCATGAACACACAATCCCAGCTCATAGAGTTTCCCTGTGCGCTAAAAGACATGTCAAACATTATAGTGTTTCAGTAAATCCCCAAATACAGTAACTGTGAAGAAACTGCCTCAACTGTTAAACCGTAACGCCTAAATGAACTGTCAGCTTGTTGCTGTTCTGGCTGACTACATGCATCCAGTTACTAGCACTGTGAGAATGGAGGTCTGATACATTATCCAAGTCCAGAGAAGATACGGTTACAGGCAGGCTCACGTCAAACGGACGTCCGGCCGATGCGGCTGGACGGCAGGGAGGGATTGAAAAGAGAGAGGCAGAGAAATTCCACCAGCAATTTCATTAGTGATCAGATGGAGGCAAGACGTGCCTTTCTCCTCCATTCATTCTCCTGAAGTACACAGGCAGACAGCCAACAAAATGGAAACTCAATCAAACCAAACAAACGAGACCTTAACTTGGTCAGCTGCCTGTTGACCTGAGCTAATGTTGGACGTTGGGTCCATAGAGTCCCCCGAAGTTGGGTCAACCAGAATACTGTTGCCTTAAACATTATGGGAGGTCATTTTATTTGCTGTTAAGATTGTTTACACGCTTATATCTACATAAACATTACCAAGTGTGCTTTATTTTATCAGCCTTTACAGATGAGGTCACAAATGGAATTTAAAGAAATGCAAGGACGTAATTATATACTGGATATGTCAATCAAATTAGGATTTAAATAAACAAATGTCAAATTTAAAAAGGGATCACCAGCTACCTTTTATGCCAGAATTTATAACCAAGATCTTCTTATGATAAATTATGGACTTAGAGCCTTAGTATATTTTAGCTCAATATCAGTAAAACTGCCCAAGTTAAAACCGTTTTGTGTTTGCTAAAGTCGATTAGCTGCGGCAGCCTTTTTGAAGTGGGTTGACTCCAAAAGTTCAGTTGTAGATTCTGTGATTATTTTCTGAGATTCATTCAAATCCATCCACTGGTTTGAGAGATATTGTGCAGACAGACAGGGTTGACACCAACAGTTGATGCTAAAGATGTTTCATTATCTGTTAGCACTCAGAGTATGGGATGGGGATTAGCTACATCAGACTTAAGCTCAAGATTTGGAAACCTGACTGAGTTAGCCATTTTTTATACTGACCATTGAAAAACCAATAATAAATCACTCATTTATGACTCGCACTTAAAATTTACAACAATTTTAAGTTAAAACACTTGTTTCTTTCCCAAACAAGCAATAAGTAGTAAAAAAAAAATGCTTTAGGGTATTTAATTGTACATAGATGCTACTGTCTCTGGTGGATTTTACTCGATGTTTGCCTTGGCCAACTGACAGGAGGATGAAACTTTCTACTGGCACGCCAACAACCCAGAGTTAAAGAATTATTGGTAAATTTCCAAAAAATGAATCACAGAAGATCAGAAAAATCAGCCTAAAGCAACTACACCTCACTGGTGTGATGACAGATAACCGGTGAGAGGTCGTTTCATCAAAAGGCAGCTATTTTTGTAAGAAAGATGATACAGTTTCAGTCAAAGCGATGAAAGTACTCAGAGTTAGAATTAGTCCAATTCATTGTTTTTTTTTTAAATGGCCGATGCCATTTTAAAAATAAATCAGGGCTGCTGATGACCAGTTAATAGAGCCAGTTTGTTGTTTGCCTACAAATACATCAACTTCGTTTTCACATACATTACAGTGAACCAGGTTTTGAAAAAGAGATGCCACTGAAATGGCTATAACTCAGTCCATTTTACAGCTACTGAGCTCAAATCTGGCGTGGTAGTAGCTGATACTGATCCCCAACACGTATTTTGAGCACACCTGCAGTCCAAAAAGACCAACTTTTGAACCTAAAGCGAAGGAATTCTTGATGCTTTAAGACAGATGAAGAGTCCTCCCCTGGGTGGTTTCAGCAGGGCTCAGAGCGGGCAGCCGGCCAGATGACACAGCCAACAGCACACTGCATCTTTGTCTCCTCAGTGAGGACAGCAACGACGCCACGGCCAGTGACCCCCGCAAGATTGTTGTGACATCTGGCACGAGAATAGTGCACCGTTATCAGCTGGAGCACTTAACAGAAGGACAACACACCAGAGCAGCCCTCTTCACCTCTGCCTCGAGGTGTCCGTCAAGGAGTCAAACAAGAGCCTCTCAGTGCCGTATTCTCTGTGTGATGTGAACCATGCAGTTAATCCACAGAAAGCCAAAGAAACCACGAGCTCAGGTGGTAAAACTCTAAACAGCCTCACTCCTCCAAACATATGGCCTTTAGTGTGCAAAATCACACCTTTCCCCCTGAAGCTTGAAAAATGTTTGCAGAGGCAGCTGCTGGCACTAAATGTGATTTGTGTCTTTGAGAGGAGCTGCAGGGAGCCCTGACACGAGAAAAAGTAAATACATGAATTTGACATGTAATATAAACAGACATCTCATTTAGATTTAGGAGCATTTGTTTAAAAAAAAAAAAAAAAAAAAAGGAAAGAGAATGGAGGATTTTCCTCTGAGCTTCTGGAACAATCAGGAATTCACAAAATAAAAGTCCAGAAACAAACAGATACTCAAATCAAAGTATTAAATCAGAGTCTCTCTTCAAAGCAGTTTGAACCGTCATAAATTAGAAAAAATGAATCCTAAATCTGCTCAATTTGCTTCAGTGAACTGATAACTGGGGTCAATAAAGGTGTGACAAAAAAGGTGAATTTCAGTTCAAATCTAAAGCAGCATAAGGTCTGATGTGTGCAGCTAAGGAAATCCTCACATGAATTAAAGGAGCATTCCTTGAAGGGTTGCATATCACCCACTGTCTTAAAGGATCTTGTGTTGAAAAAGTTTTAGCCATTTAGGAAAACCTAGACACTGAATGATGTTCTCCGTTAGCGCTTGCAGTTGGTGTTGTGGTCGAATCTCAGCTACAGTAACAACAAATTTTAGCCCAACAGCGGTCAAATTCCCTGAGGTTTGGCTGTTTTTGTGTAGGCTGATTAGTTGTGGCGGCCATCTTGAATTAGGCTGAATCCAAACGTTAATGAGCTGTATTTAAACAAGTAGCTTCACTGGAATCCAGAGGTTCATGAAAGATTTTAAACCAAGATGTTGGGCTTCAAGTAAGTGTTGGGAACAATATTCAGCTACTACTGCAACAAGTTTGGCTGTGGCAGCCATCTTAAATCAGACTGACTCTAAAATTCAGTCAGCTGTTGATGGACATCCAGTGATTACTGTCTGAAAGTTTCATTAAAATCCAGAGATTTATAACGGTCCAGACACACAAATATGAACAAAAACATTGTCTGATAAAATTCTCACTAAAAACAGGTTTATTTTTAAATTATCCCAATGAAAATTCCAATAACCGCCTTAGAAACTAGTGCAGGAATGAAAACAAAGCTATTAAATGCTGAACTATAAGTACTTAGCATTTTTGTAATTTTCCAAATCACCACACACGTCTTGTTTTTAATGTGCCTAATTCAGCAGCTATCACTCATCTGCAGTCACACGAGCTTAACTGCCCTGAAGGGACCACCAGGGGCCACCTGGCACTCTCAGCAGGAGAGGAGACCGAGAGGGGGGAGGTGGAGGAGGAGGAGGAGGAGGAGGAGGAGAGGTGTCAAAACCAGGCAGAAAACACACTCAGAACCACAGCCTGCAGGCATCGCTCACTTCAGCTGAGCACATAATTCAGGTTCATGGGATGATGTCGCCCATTCATCATTTTCAGAAGAATTAAATGAAGCAGGGACCGCTCCTCCTCCTCCCCCCTTAACCCCCATCATTCTCACACACCTGCGACACCCTGTCAGTTTGGGTCTGATTTGCATAAAAGATCGAATCTTCAAACACTTGTCTTGTAACAGCCGTTCTAACCACCTTCGCCGTTTGAACTGGATCATTCTGTTGTCGTGAATCTGCGGCCCGTTGGAAGCGAAAAGCTCCGTCGTGACGGTTTGTCCCAAAAGAAGAAGTGGAAGCAGTTCCTCCTCCTCCTCACCAGGATCTACGTATTAAAGAGTTCCCCGTCATTCCCGTCACGGAATCAGCAGGTGCAAGCAGCCGAACTGGAACAAAGCCAGTCCTCACGCAGCCAAACTACACCGACGCTGCAGAACACCGAAGCTGCAACCGGATCCAGGAGAAGCATCCGGTCAATTAGGGTCTGAACACAATCATTATCACCCGCTGCCAAAGGTGATCATGTCTTTACCCACATCTGTGTAGCTAAACATCTTGGCCCAGCGGAGGGATTTTAATGAAACTCTCAAAGGAATCACTGGAGTCACATCAACCCTAATCAACAAGGCTATAACTCAGACAGTTTTACTGACATTAAGCTAAAATTCTGAGTGGTAGTAGCTGAGAGTCATCCTGAACAGATACTACAACCACCAGCAGATCTCAGTTTTTCCATGGAATCACTCAGTCATTTTCAAGGTTTGACCCAAACGGCTGTAACTGCGTCTCGTCTCATCAGAACATGATCCTAGTTTAAAACTCATGAGAGATAAAATGAACAAAATAATTTTCCTCCGTTGAACCTTCTGTTGCTGCAATCTGGACAACTCTTTCAGACATCTGATGCTTCTCAATACAACTGGACTCATTTAGTTGTTTTCTATGTTTTTATAAAAAACAACCACGTCAAGGAAATAAAAGTGGAAATGCTGCAGAACCAGAATCACTTCCCTCTGAGTGCCATCAGAGCACTGCGTGTTTGTTTCCTGGTTACTGAATGTGTTGCCTCGGGTGTTTGAACATTTAGAGCCACACCGACTGAAGAAATGCTCCACAGATTATTTCAGGCGTCAAGATTTGTCTAAAGGGAAGAAACCAAAAACTCACCGGCCACGCAAACTGGAAGGGGATCACGATCTTGGCGGCCTCGTCCATTTTGTTGGCGTTATTCTTGGCGCCCTTGAAAGAAAATGTATTTCCACCGAGAACCCGCGTCGATCCGGCTCCGAACGTGCACGAGCCGCTGGTGGTGACCTCCATTTGGTACTCCTTCAGGCACGCTCTGAAGTACGTGTCGCACTCGTCTCGGGTGCAGCGCAGGTCCGGGGAGCGCCGGGCGCCGTCGCAGCACTCGCCATCTGCCCGCTCCCCGTTGATGTTCTCCACGGAGACCAGCTGGAGCTCAAAGCAGCCGGTTGACTGGGACACCTGGAAGAAACACGTCCAAAAAATTGGCTTTGCGATTCGATGCCATGTAGAAATTAAAGCAGTTTAATTTTCTCAGGGCCGCAGCTCAGGGGGGGCCTGACAGGGCATAGGCCCACCCAATAACCAGCCTACGTTTTATTTGTTGGCACTTAATTCAAATAAATATAGACACTTCTAGGTGTTCAATTAAATAATCCTACTAAACAGTACCTGTGTTTTAGTTTGGTTGCAGAACGTCAGAGGGACAGATCATTCTGTCACGGCCATCGCCACAAAAATTACTTGTTTTTATAATTAAAATATCAAAAATACATTAATGATGTAATGGATAAAATACCCTAAATTCCATTCATGATCTAATTTTATTACTTCTGATTTCGCGAGACAGCCGCTGCGCTTCTTCATTATCCTAAAGGTGTGAGGAAATGTTTTAAAGACAGCCTGAAATATTTAAAAGTTCATTTGAGGACGTAATACTTCCCAAAAATCATCTGATCTGATGGGTCAGAACAGGCTCTTCCATGAAGAACGTGCACCTCAGTGATCAAGTAAACAGGAAGTGGAGCCATTTATTGTTTGAAATTGGCCACTTTTAAAATAGATAAATGAATAAACGGCAATCAGCTGCGCCTTAAACACAGCGATCAATTACCAGGAAGGAAAACGAAGACACCTAAAACTAATATACAGAAGAGCGTTCTGTAAATTAGTTTTAGGTGTCCAGGTTTTTCTAAGGGATTGTTAAGCATTTATTGATTTAGGTTAAGCAATTATTGTCATATTTTGTTAAGTAAAAAATTCTGAAAATACATATTGACCAAAAACTGGTGTTATATCAGACATGGTTGCCCTGATTTCTAAAGATGGCAGCAGCCAAAGAAAAAGTCCGTCGACCTCTACCAATCTGTTCACAGCTAAATGTTTCTTTAGAGTCCAATAAAAAAAACGTAATATTTCTTCTGACCACCTGATCAGGTAAAACAAACAAGTTTCATCTCAATGTCTTAAAGAGAAATTGAAGAAGTTACGTCCATTTTTGTAACATGACAACTTTTCACATCTTTAAAGATCGCTGATTAACCAAAAACACTGGAATTTTAAAATAAAAAAAACCTTTTTAACCTAAATATATAATCTTTAATTTTTAAGCCATATGGAGGAGAAGTTATTTATTTTCTGAGCCTCACAAGAAACACTGGAGGGAAAACAAAAAATAAATAAATTAAAAAAAATTAAAAAAGATTTACTTTTGTGAGATCTTGAGTTTCTTTAGTTCAGTTCTTTATTTTGCACCAATTTACTACAAACAAACAAAAACAGTCCAAACCATGAATCCAATTCAGAACCAGATTCAAATCCAGTTAGAGTAAATTTAATTATAATATAAACCGTTCAAGTCGGATTTTAAAAAGCCTGTTAGTAAAAGTTCTGAGAGAAGCAGATCGAGGCGAACCTTCACTTCATCTCAACCCTCCATCTTGTCGCAGGTTGGCGACAGTGGGAAGGAATGACTCCGTTTGAACAGGATGAAACCTCCAACAGAACCAGAACCAGGCTCGGTGTCACAGCTTGAAGCAGAGCAGAACAATCTGTCCTGTCTTTATTATAGACGTTAAACACTTATACGCTGAAACACTTTGACATTAGTAAGACTCAGCTCTGCCACAAGACAAACAGCAAACATGGCAGAAGTCACCAACTGAGACCTGAAGGAAATGTGAACTAAAAACACTTGGTTTAAAACTCCGTTGTCGGAACAAAAAACAGCGTTTCACGAGTCAAGGACACGAAACACGAGGCTGGAATATCCATAAAGTTGATATGAATTCAGTTTGCAAAGACAGCTGCCCTGATTTTCAGTTTGATGAAATGAAGACGTGCATCACTGCGCTGAGAATAAAACACAGCAGAACTTCCTGAATCTGCGGTTAGGCACTTTAAAACTTTTGCAGGTTTTTGACAAATCAACTTTTTTTTTTTTTTTTTTTTTCCCCCTGCCTTCAGCCTGCTCCTCTGGTTGGGTTCTTCAGTTTCCAGAATCTGCAGGTTCTGCAGCCGGTCTGTGAGTCTGAGAGCCTCTCCTCTGAACATCAGGGTCCGACAGGGAATAAAAAACATTTTTCTGTTTTTTTATGGAGCAGCTTTTTCCCGAGCTGTGAACCTGCTGGGCCACCCACCTCCATCAGGCCCACCTGGGAACTCCTTCCTGCCTACGCCTCTGCTGCAACCTGCGCCTCAGGTGACCTTCCTGCGGGATTTTAATCATTTCATTTGATTTATCTGTAAAGAAAACGCGCAGGTTTCTCTCATTAACCGCCGCTGCGGCGCGAAACTTGTCCCAGGCCTCATTTCAGCCCGTTTACATCAAGTAGAGACTCTCAGATCCCGAAGACTCCGATCGATTAGTCGCTCCTCGGCCGAAGCCTTTTCAATTAATCGATTAATTGGGGCGAGCGCGCGGCCCCGTCTGCCCACGCCCACCAAGTTTGATCCGAATCAATTTGCGGCGTCAGGAGGAATAAATGAGCTTTAATGGAGGAAGAATATTTCTGGAGGAGGAGAAGCTTCTTACCTCCGTCCACACCGTCAACAGCAGGATCACCGTCGGGAGGAAATTCCTAATCCTGCTGCGATTCCACATGTCTCCGATTAATTAGAGTGACATGAAGGGAGGAGGAGGAGAAGCGATGAAGAAAAACACAAAAAGACACAAAAAGCCGCGCCAGGTCCTCCTCTCCTGACATGCAAACATCCACGATGTTCACATGCGGTGTCCGGATTCCACCGAGGCGCTACATGCGTGAGTGCGCGTGACTGTATGTGTGCGTGAGTGCGGCGCGCGCTGCGTTGGTTCCACGCACAGTCAGGAGTGTCCCTTCGTCAGATCTGTCCACACAGCAACTGAGATGTTCCGTCCAGCAGCCTGAGGAGAGGAGAGGATGTCTGCTCTGATTGGCAGCTCCGCGAGCCACTGACAGAACCGGCCTGCGGGCCGAGCTGAGCCAACCGGATTAAGGGGCGGGCAATAGTATAACACCCTCCTCCTCCTCCCTGCAAATTTGAATTCAGCTTCACTTAAGACAAACCGCAAAGCAGGGGTCGGCTTTAATTAGACGCAGCCCGCAGTGATTAGCCTCATCCGCCGCGTTTAAAGGGACTCTGTGCAAAACATGAAACCCAACTTTGAGCAAAGATCAGCCAGAACTTTATCAGCTGCTTCGGTTTGAAAAGGCTCGCGACAGCAGTTCTTCAGATACGCTGACCTGATGTAGTGAAACGCAGGTACGCACTCAGTGTAAACAAAGCACTTTTATCTGCTTACTTTAATCAGTGAGTCTGAGCGTGAACGCAACACGAAGCAGGTTTCTTAAACTTGTGGCATAAAAGCTGCCAAAATGTCCGACTTTAAAATCTTTTAATGCTCCTAACACAACTTCTGCATCATTAAATGATTGTTTGGGGGTTAATTGAACTCAAACTCATCAGGGTTCGGGTTAGAAAACGGTAAATATCCCTCGCCTTCGTTTACAACTAAACCCGGTTACAGAAATTGTCCCGTTACCTCTCTGCTCTCTGTCCTCGCAGCTTTTAGCCGCCGCTTCTTTTCAGAAGAAGAAGAACTTCTTCACCTTCTCTCTGCCCACCTGGCGTCTCTGACTCTGTATACATCCGGGGATTATTTCACCGACTGTCCCAAGTGAACTCGTCAGTGTTCGAATGTAAACAAACAACTCGTAACTGTTGGCAACAAAACATGACTGATGATTTTGCTCATTTATTACAAATTATATGAACATTTGGTCGTGAATGCTATATGTATTTTATCATAAATGACACACATATACAAAAAATTTAAATTAAAACGTAGAAAAATGGTGTTTTTTGACAGATACATGGTTAGTGTTTACGGGTCGACTGATGAGTTGTTCTGATGCCGATCTTCACAGCTGATGGACGATAAGACACCGATTTTTTTCATCATTTTTATTTTTTAAAAAACAAACTACCTCAATAATTGCTTAACTTAAATTAAAGTATGTTTACCGACCCTTAGAAGAATTTATACACCTAAAAATAAGACAGAATGGTGTTCCCTTCAGAACAGAAAGGCCCGACTGCTGAGTTTCCGATACTAGCAGCCAATTAGGCAGTCTGTCTCTGGTAGTTTTTAAAGATTTTAATTTTATTTTCTTAGTTACAAACTAAAAGAGTTAGATTAAAAATATCCAGCTCAGGCATTTAAGCCGTGCGTCATTTTTCTCTGACTGCAAATCTGACAGAATCTAGTGATATTAGAGCACAAAAGATGGAAAAGTTCCTAAAACAGAAAACAGGTTTGGATCCCCTGGGTGAAAAACACTCTGATTCTCTGATTTGTTGTCTTTCTTCCTACATTTCATCATTTTTGTATCTGTAGACGCTGCTGTCCTGCTTTCAGTCACTTCAGCTGTTTCTGTTGGTAAATAAACACATGTGGTCGCTGGCAGCTATTTACTAATTTTGTTTATAAATGTCAAAGACACATTAACCACCAATATGAGAAAAAGAATGTGAATTTTGCTTCTTACTTTATGATTTGTTTGCCTTTAATTCCAGCCTTAATTAGGTTAATTGTGAATTACTGTTTTCCAGGTTAGTAATTCTGAAAATGCTGCTGCAGTCACTAAAATATGATGGTATATTGTGAGGATGTATTTTCACTTTTTTGTTGTTCTAATTTTACTGCAACATTATTTAGTGTTTTGCAGAAGTAAAAGGTCAAAGTGGAAATAAAAACAGCAGCAATTTCAAGCGTTAAAGCAGCCTGCAGCGCCCTCTAGTGTCCATACAACACAGGTCAACAGATAGATAGATATTTTATTGATCACAAGTCCAACATTAAATAAAATAAAAATTAAACTACAACAGTCTGTTGAACGTTCACCATGATGTTAAATAAACACAGTAATACTCATTAAATGAATGAATGAATGAATGAACGAATGAATGAATGAATGCATATCGCCCGCCAGAGTTTCAGACTCAGATCCTCTCATGTTTCGAGCAGTTTTGGTCAAAACCTGAAAACTAACACGATGTGGAAACTCATGCAGTATATCTCTCATGATCTGTTAGCACTCGGGGCATGTGCTGGGGATGACTATCAGCTACTACCACACCAGAGTTTAGCTCGATATCTGTAAAATTCACTGAGCTGTGGCCATTTTTGTGTTGGCTAAGGTTAATAAGCTGTGGCGACCATCTTGACTTGGGTTAAATTAACTGTAATCCTTACTTTTTAAGAGTTTCATTAAAATCTGTCTATAAGATATTTTGCTAACAGACAGACAGGTTTAACGCAAACAAGTGATGTCAAGGTATTAAGTACAAATATTGCAATGTTTAAGGCTTGGAGTATATTTTGGGGATGATGCTAAGCTAACACCACGCCCAATTTTAGCTCAATATCTGTGAAATCGGCTGATGTAGCCATTTTTGTGTTTGCTAAGGTCACTTGTCTGTGGTGGCCATCTTGAATGGAGTTTACATCCACTAATTACTCTCTGAGGGTTTGATTAAAACACATCATCTGATATTTTACTAACGCTACAAACAAACACACGTTATCACCTTCAGCGGTGAGGGATAATAAACCACATCTTTCCGATTGTGACGAGCAGGAAAAAAAAGGGATCCTCTCTTTTGTTGTTTAGCCGCAGAACAGTTTACTGCTGGAACGAGGAGGGGAGATAAATACCTGCAGGTTCAGAAGCAAACATCCTTCCATCTGTGAGAAAACCTGAACATAAGAAGATGGAAGAAGCACAAACAAAGGGGTCTAAAAGTAGGAAAAAAATCTTCTAAACGAGAGCTGAATCATTCCTCGCTGACCACAGAACGTTCTCCCAGCTGCGACAGCGTGGACTCTGAAACTTTAAAAGAAACAAACATAAAGTCTTTTTGCTTAAACTAAAAAAGCGCTGTCTTTAAAGCCATAATCGCTGTCAAAATACACAACCTCTCAGTGTTTTTGATTTGAATTTTCATTCATTAAATGACTGTTTGGGGGTTAATGTAACTCAAACTCATCGGGGTTTCCGTAAAAACTTTCCAAAGTGTCCTCGAATGTAAATAACTGGCTTGTAGTTGTTGGCAACAAAGCCTGACTGATTTCACTCATTTATTACAAATTATGTGGTTGATTTTTGGTGGTAAATGATGCGTATTTAGTGGTTATTATTATCATAGATTATACACATAAAACACTGGAAAATCACGTATTTTGACAGCTAATATAGCTTTTGCTTTTTAAACATTTGATCATTTTCTTTCAGGTGTTGAACTGAGAGAAATATTGGTTTCACACTAGTTATTGTGCTGACTGGAGACGCCGCTCATCCACAACGAGAGACAGAAGCTGCCAATCAAAGCGTGACCCCCAGCCGTCCCCCTTTCATCAGGCGACTGCCGGCCCCTCAGATAGGCCCTGGAGTTTGCAGCAGATAGTCAGCCGCTGCAGACGCTCGGACTGAAACGTTTCACACGCTGTCACGACTGGTGTGTGTGTGTGAGCGGCTTCATATGAGCTCTTTGGTGGTGAAGGAACGGTTTGTAATGACAGAATTTTCAGTTTTAAAGTTTTAGGTACCAGAACATGATTAAAAAAGATCATTCAAGTGACTCAAAATGAGGTAAATATATGTCAGATTCACCGATGTCCAGTCCTGGTCCTGCAGGTTTCAGATGTTTCTCTGCTCTTCAACAGGTCTTCAGGTTCTGCAGAAGCCTGTTAATCTCTCAGTCATTCAGATCACCTGAGACCCTTTCTCAGTCATCTTGTCATAAACTTTACCAATTAACGCCTGTAATGTTTGATACACAGCTTTCTTTTCGTAATCGCTCGGAGCTTTGCATTGCACAGCATGACCTCATCATAAACCCTGTGAACACTTTTCATTTTTCAGTAATCTCTCTCACTTCTCTGAGGTCGTTGCTGATGCCTTTCTGCCTTGGCATTGTGTTACCAAAGCCCTGAATGCTCCAGAGCCGTTAGAACTGCTTTCACAGAGGCGCTCAGGTTGCTGATTTAGCCGAAAGGATTTGATTTGCAGCGACTTTATGTCACAATTTCTATGAAAGTTAACCTCAGTAAATCCAATCTGAGACGGCTGCCTCAGCTAATCAACACAAAAATGGCTACAACTTAATCAGTTTTACAGAAATTGGGCTAAAATTTGACATGGTGGTAGCTGAGAGTCACTCACAACACATACTCTGAGCGAAACATCTGGTCATATCACTACAGCTGTTGCTCTTCTCAACATCTCAGACTAAAACTCTGGCATGAAAGGCAACAGGCGATATGTATTCCTACAAGGCCTTTTGTCTGTCTGTCTGTTAGCAAAGATCAGGTAAAAACTAATGATCCAGATTATGATCCAGATCGCACTGGTTTTGAATCACGCTGTGGCCTTGGTGGAGGTTTGCTCTCTCTGAGTTTTATTCTGAGGTGATACACAAAGCTTGAGTCTGAATATCAAAGAAACAAAACCATTAATAAGATCAGACTGGATCGTGTTTAATGAGCTCCTGCTTCAGCTCATCAGATCTGTAAAGTCAGGAAAGACTAATATTTGCAGCAAACCTGAATTCCTACCTCTGTTTGCACACACCACACGTGCACGGGGAGAGTGTGTGTGTGTGTACAGGAGCTGAGAGGAGTATGAGTGGGGGGGGGGCACTGGGGGGGTTACCAGCCTCCGGGGGGTTGGGGGGTGAAGTGGATTTCTTCTCTCATCCATTTTTCATGGCCTTTCTCCTCTCAGATCTGCAGCCTCTGTACATACGGCTGACGGGTCGATTCTCTTTTATCTGTAAGCATCTTTTAGGGACTCTGTGTGAATCTGCTGGTGCAGTGGGGGGTGGGGGGGGTGATGGAGGCAGAGATGGGTCAAGGTTGAGGCGTGCTGTTTTTCAACTCTCTCTCACACCGCTGCCTGAGAAGATGATGCTCGTTTGCTGATGTTTTCTGCCTTCCAATCGAAGCAGGCAGCTCCTGGATCTCCCTCTGACCGTCACAGGATACCAAGTTCTAAATATTTTAGTGAAATCTATGTTTTCCACAGAGCAGATGGCTATACCTCAGAGGAATATTATGGAGGCCGCATATAAACATTGCTGTTTAGTTGCAGATTATGTCCCTCGTGGGTTCATTCAAACACATATGTCCATTAAAAGGAGCTTTGAATAATTAACCAACCTCTAGAGTTCTGCACCAATGAACAGTGTTTCTTTTCTAAGCTACAGATGCCTAATTTAAATATTACAAATTTAAAAACACAATTAAAGCAATTAGGAACAATTATAGTTATTTTGGTAACAAAGTCTTTAGCCGTCAGGGGTTGTAATTAAATGAAGATGGTTAAATTTAAAACAGATGGATGATTAGGACCAGTTGATGACCATTTAAAAAAATAGTTAGTTTTGACTTATTTACAGCAGGCTGCAACACTTTGTATTCTTTCTTTTTTGTTGTTTTTTGTTGCTTTACAACTTGGAGTTTCAATGGATTTAAAATTTGTTTTGAAATAATAATTCTAATAACAATACATTTTTCAGATTAATGAAGTTAAATCGGGAAAAATTACTTGTTTTAAATATTTCTATATAAAAAAAAAACAACAACTGAAAACTGATGCCTGCATGTATTCAGCCCCCAAACCTCAATGTAGAGCCACCTTTTGGAGTAGTTACAGCAATAAGTCTCTGAAGCTCTGTCTTCAAGATCTTGGTCCACCTAAACATTGGACTTTTGGTCCAATGACCAAACTGCTGCAGCTCCTTCAGGTTGGATGGGTGCTGATTGTGTCCAACAACCTTTAAATCAAACCTGAGAT
>JAOXNZ010000085.1:4998935-5010246 GCA_028566095.1 Kryptolebias brasiliensis
ATCATTTAAAACTAAATATGAAGAAACTGACTTTTCCTGTAGAGTTTTCAGAAGTTAACTTGCTGTTTACTTTTGTTGCCTTCGGCTCGTTCAGGACTTCAGTGCTTTTTGTAACTTTTATACTTTTCAAAATGTTTAAATAATATTTTCTCTACAGAAAAACATTCAGATCTCTTCAGTTTCTGAAGAAGCATCCAGCTACTGTTGACATTTAGCTAGCGTTTTGCTTTCAGGCTTTGGCTAGTGTTTAGCTAGTTATAGCTTTTAGCGAGCCTTTTCTTACTTTCAGCCGCTGTTCTGCTACTTTTAGCTACCATTCTGCTTTTAGTTTTCAGCTACTATTTTGATACTTTGGGTTTTAATTTGCCCTGTGTTACTTTTAGCTTTTGGCTATCGCTTTGCTAATTTTAGCTAGCTTTTGTTAATTTTTGTTGCCATTCAGCTACTTTTGACTTTTAGCTAGCCTTTTGACACTTTTAGCTACCATTTTGCTTTTAGGTTTTGGCTAGTGTGTTGCTAGTTATAGCCCATAGCTTGCCTTTTCTTACTTTCAGCTGCTGTTTTGCTACTTTTAATTTTCAGCTAGCCTTTTCCTACTTTTAGCTTTCAGCTGGGGTTTCCCTACTTTTTGCTACTTCAAGTTTTTAGCTAGTGTTTGGCTACTTCTAGTGAGTGTTTTGCTGCTTTCAGATAACGGTTTTGCTATTTATTATGACTTTTAGCTAATGTGTTGCTACTTTTAATTAGTCTTCTGCTACTTTTAGCTTTTAGCTTTGAGTTTTGCTCCTTTTAGCTGATGTCCCTTTAGCTGTTGGGACTCAGCCACAGCTCGTTCATCTGTGAAACGGGAGAAGTTTCTGCTCTTATTTCAGGGTCTGAGGAAGACCTCTCCACCTGACGGAGGTCTGGATGAAGGTGAGCTCAGGTGTTCGCGCGGAGGGCCGCGCGCTCAAAGGTGCGCGCCAGGAAAGGCCCGCGGGAGAGACAGCTCTTCAGGTGCTGCTTTCTTAATCCTCCCGGACCAAAACCACCCGAACTGTGTGTTAAAATCTCTGCCAGCAGCCGAGGCTCCAGCTGCTGATTCGTAACAAAACTCAGTTTCTGCTAGGCCTGAAATCGGACCTGGACGCCTAAAGGAGGGTTAGTTTGGTTCTTGCGCGTCAGAGCAGGGGTGCGCGCCGTGCAATCCCGGCGGGATTTCGGGGCAGCATCTCCAAACTTCTCCACAGCTCTTACCGCCGGAGGAGCGCTCGTTCCGGGGCGCAGCGGCCGCCGCCGCCGCCGCCGCCGCCGCGGCCGCGCCTCCCGCTGCGGCCGCACACGCTCCATTTTCCTGCTCGTCCCCGCTGCTGTTGGCGCGTTTGCTCTTCTTGCCCTTGCTGCTCTTCTGGTTGGGCATTTTGCGCGGTTCGGACGTCCGTCGGCGGTGATTTCGACCTCTATCAGCGGCTCCTGTCAGCGCTGTCTGGCATTTCTGTGGACTCCATTTCTGCGGCGGACTTTTCGGTGGTGCGTTCACGGCGCTTTCTCTGTTCCGCTTTACGTTTTTTTTTTTTTTTTTGCGGTTTCCTGTCGGACGAGACGCTTCGGGTTGTTGATTGTTTTGTTTTTTTTGCAGCAGCAGTTTTAGGGGAGAAAAAAGCTGCTGTAACCTTTGAGAATGAAGGCGTGTCCGTCTGTTGTTTTGATTCCTGCTCTGCTGTTTTCTTCCACCCCCTGACGTCACGTGGCTCCGCCCCCAGCGAGCGGCGTCAACGACATGCTGCGTTCCATGTCCGGTGGGAATGTAGGAAATGACAAAAATGACCCAAAACAACAGCGATTTCGGGAACAAAATATAAATATTTCCCTGCAGGAACAATAAAGTTGAGTTTTTGTTTGTATTAATAATAATATTACTATTAAGCATTATTTCATATTTAGATTAAACAAAATATAAAAGGAGAACTTAGCTAAAAGTAGCACAAAAACAAACTTTGTTTGGTTTTAGATGCACTGACTGCACAAAATGTTTTGAGCAATTGACCAAAACTGTTTCACAAATATGGCAATGATTAAGGAAGATGGAATAAATGTAAATAAAAAAGATGAGTCATTTAAATGCTGTTAAAACATGAACATTATTCCAGTAAAAACCTGCAAATTTATCTCATTCTGTTACAACCTTCATTCCTGTACATTGAATAACTACTTTAATTACAAAATAATGTATTTTATTACCAGTGGGTTCACTAGTTGTACAGAGAGCCAGATTAATAAAAAACACAAGATAAAAATAAAATAGAAGCTATTTTCAAAATTATTTACTGTAATATTCATTAGTGTTTTGTTACTGACCTTCAAGCTACACAATGAGGTAAAGAAACATTTTATTTTGCGACAAAAATCACAACAAAGTTGGTTTAAAGCTTCAAGTGTAAAAGTTTTATTCCTCCAGGTTTATTCAACAGTAGAACCATCAGTTCTTATAAAAACGTGTCGTTGCCTCTATAAAATACAGTAACGATGCACTTGAACACATAATTCAAACGTCCCTGCAGCTCGCAGACGTGTTTTGAGGTATCGGCCCGTCGCTCTTATCGAACTTTTTCTTTTTTTAAATCCAAATTCATCTGAAACTCGCCTCAGAGGAACAGCAGGATTGTGGCGACCGGTGACACAAAGCGGCATCTTTCTCACTCTTGTTTTTTCTACATAATTTCCACAATCACCAAACTCTTCGGCTTCATTTAAAGCTTCAGGCTTCTGTGATTTCCACGCCGCTCCTGATCTGCAAGCTCCGTAAAACCTGAAGAAACCAAACAGCTCGATTGCACAACTTGAAAATAAAGCCACAGGACAGTTGATACACACGTTTTGGTTTTGTACACTTATTTCTGAGAGTTCTTAAACTGTAATTACAGGCCGATAAAAGCTGCACAGGAAATACATTCACCGTTAGTCCATCGGGAAGGCAGCTTTCGGAGTTTTGCTCGATGGAGAAAATTTGCTCATCCGTGACGACGCACGAACAGGTGGAGGTAAAAAAAACCCACCTTTAGCTCGTAGTAAAGCAGCAGCTGTTTCTTAAAATGCACTTCAGCCGTTTCTGTGGTCATGAATTCTAGCAAAAGGATTCCCAAAAGTTCAAATAACGTCCTAATAAAAGTCCACGAGAGGTAGTCGAAGTGACTCGTGTAAACACTGAGCTGAACAGCCTTTTTGGAGACAGATTCATGAGACTTTTTCCAATAATATTATAATTCCTCCTTTTTAGACACCAACTACCTCTGGGGAGCCTCATACAGTTAATACAAGCAATTAGTCCTGAGAGCCCCTGTTAAAAAAGTTACTTTTCCTAACATGAAACCCTCATAAAAGGCATCTGGTTGTGATGTACTAATTTTATCCAAAGCAAAGAAGCGAAACATAATTAAAAAAATAAAATTGAACTGACAGAACATCACATTCCTGCTTTGTGCATTTATGATGAAATGGCAGCGCCTGAGACAGAAACACTGCCGTTCCGAGACGATTTAAATGGGTTTTTGTACATAAAAGATGTAATTCAGCAGAAAATTCAACAGGTGGATATGAACCTGAACGCAGATAAACAACTAGAAAGCAAAACACAAGATGGTAGAAAAGACTGTTACTGTGCAAAGCAAACTAAAAACAGTTATACAATCACACCAGCTCGCTGGGAATTCTCTGGAGAACTAGCTCCTTAATTCACACAAATCAAACTTTTTGGACTCAACACTGAAGAACTAAAGGGTGAAATCTACAGATCTGGGTTCGTCCGATGCGGACGCTTGTAGTCTTAACATTCTTGTGCTCTTAGGTGTGAAGAAGACGTTTAACGGCCCCTCAGACCCAGAAGTTCTGAAAAGTGGCACATTCAAGTTAAACCCCCGTGCAGTCGGGACGTTTACACGTGTTTATTCTGTTTCAGTTTAAAGATACTCATTGCAAAGTCAATAATAAAACAAAGTAAGAACATTTACACAATTTCTTTCTCCTGTTGATGGTTAACGTCTCCTTAAATTAATCATTTCTAAGTGAATTTCATGACCAGATACCTACAACCACGTGTTTGTTTACCTACAGAAAGAGCCGAAGTGACTGAAATTAAGGCACCAAGGTGACGTTGATGAAAGAGTCTGATTCCGCCATATTTGTTCCCTTATACTGACTACAGCCAGTCTAAGGTAGGTTGACTTAAGGGCTTCGTTTACATTGAGTGCATACAGTGAACTCTTTCAAACGGCATCATTTAATGTAGCTCAGGAGAAGCTTTTTTTACGTTTTATTTCTCACTTTGCAACGTGTACCTTTAAACACCGGGCTCTTTAAATGGAGGACAAATACAAAAAAAAAAAAAAGATGCAAAAGCTCAGATGCAAGCGGGTGAACTGCAGGAGCGTGGTGGTTTTAAAGGATTCGCTCTCAGAAGGTCCGATCCGAACGTCTCCGGGTTCATTCCTGCAGCAGAACGATCTCCACGCCGTCGTGGACGCCCTGCAGGAGCAGCTCGCTCTGGAAGTCGATCACCTTTCTCTTCTTGGCGGCCTTCAGGGTGCCCACCAGCGCCTCGAAAATGTTGGCGCAGCGGTCGTCGTTGAATAAAACCCCAAATGTCACGCTGGTCTGACCGCCGGCGTCTGAAAAGAAGTCACGGGAGGAAGGTTTGTTAAGACGGGTAAAAACGAGATATTCACAACACAGAATGGAGTTTAAGTGAACAGGTGGAGCTTTAGGGACGTGTTCAGGTCACTTTGAAGCTAAAAAAGAAGCGTAACGTTTTAATTTTAAGCAGCTAATTTGCTAAAAACCTTAAAGTAACAAAATAAGGCAGAATAAAGATCCGTGAGGAAATTTTAAGGCTTTAACTGAGTGTTGAAACATGCAAAGTCTGATTACATGAATGATTTCTGACATGTGGTGGGATTGCTGACGAGCAGCACTCGACTGCGACGTCCCGACTCACTTTTACTGCCGAGTCTCTGAATCTCCTCCACGAGCAGGTCGATTTCATGCGACACGTTCATTGTTGCTGGAGGAGCCAAACAAACAAACAAACAAAAAAAAGAGCAAACAATTTAATGCAAACACGCTTGTTTAACATAAATAAATCTACTTTAAGATCAGTTGGCGCTCGGAGGATGTGTTGAGGATGAGTCTTGGCTCCTCGATATCTCTGAAACTGAGATGCTTGTGTTGGGTAAGCTTGATTAGGTGTGTCGGCCATCTTGTATTGGGTTGACCCCAAATGTTAATGAGTTGCAGACGTGCATCCATTGATTACTTTCTGAGAGTTTCCTTAAAATCCATCCAGCTCATGATCTTTTTGTTACCACACACACAAAAGCAGAAACCCGACTGACCAATCAGAAAACAGTGTAAACAGGGAAAGAGATTTATGTCATTTTAAGCTAAATTATTTAAGACACATGATAAAAACTTTACATCCTAATGTTCAGTGAAGCATTTCATCCCATTAATAGCAGCAAACTTGCACGTTTACCTGTGTAATTTCTTCCTCGTCGCCTGAAACACCTGGTTGATTATCAGAAACAGGTGAACAAGCTCCAACCTGAAAAGGGCGGACTGGCACCAATGCGGAAGTACAGGATTAGCGCTGAAAGCTAGCCAACACAAGCTATAAATGCTTATTTATAACTCTTATATTTTGGACACATAAGGTCACTGTCATGCATAGCTAAATACTGACAAACCGGCTACTTTTTGCAGAGCTTTCAGGGGTAAAAATATATATATTTTTCAGAGTAGCAGCTCTGCGCCTGATAAATGGTCGGTTTATTGAGCGGATGGAGGAGTTGTTTTGTCGTCTGATCGGCTCTTTTATCTTTAAAAAAGGCTTAGACGAAACGAAGCTTAAAAACAGCACTATTATAGTCATTTTACCCCGTTACCTGTGGTGTTTTTCGCCTGTACGGAGGTGATGAGACGACTTTCCGAAGAGTCGATGCCGGTGAAATGCTGAGGCGTTCACTGTCTGCTCGGAAAGTACCGTTTCGGAACGCGATTGATGAAGCGCGATTAAAACAAAAATTAAACATTTTGTTACAAGAGTGTAAGAATCGTGGTTAGAGTAAAGTAAATGAGTATGTTTAGTTATTAAATGATACTGACTCACGAACGACGTCGAAATTTTGATTTTTCTGAAAAGTAAAGGCCGCGAAGCGGCTGTCGAAGGTAACGTGAAGGCAACACGAGAGCTCATCTGACTTCATCGTGACACAATGCGATACTTTAACAATAAATATCTATTTATCTATTAATCTAACTATCTAAACCAAGATGTAGGTTACTTGACTTAATCGTTTCACGATTGTTGAAGATTCCAAAGAAAACTAAAAACACGAAAAAAATTTAATCAAAATCATCATTATTATATTTATTAAAATTACAAATTGGGGTTAAAAAGTGCAGTTTTTATTCTGAAATCGCTCATCCGGGTCTCTGCAGGCCAGGCGAGCTCGCGCCGACTCGGACAGTAGTCCAGTGACGTCACGAAATGTCAAGTTTTCGGCGAGCGCCGAAAAAGCCGAAAATGATGCCGGAAGTTGCCTCATGTTGCTTTCAGAATAATAGCACAGTACTTAGCCGCGATACATTTTTAAACGCGTACATGGAAATAGAGAAAACAAGAGACATTCAGACACAGTTTTGACTTACTGCTGAATAAGGATTACTCTTCTTATTAACTCTCTTTTTCCAAGTACCAATCATTGCTGAAATAATAATTTAAAGAAGTTTAATTAATTAATACATTACATGTTGACAAATTGAATCTTGAAAGTTATAATGAAATCTTTTCCGCAAGAACAAAACATGACAATATCAAAAGAAGGAGCAGAGCTAAAACTGTAATTCTATCAACAAAATATTCTTTTTCCTGATCATATTTATTAGTAGATTTTATATTCAGAAAGATGAGCCTGCCCTGTTTACTGTAAAGTGAGTGTTAGATTACACACCTTGTTTGTTTTATATACAAGTAAAAAGATGTAAACAAGACAGATTAAAATGCAAATTTAAAAAAAAGAAATAACCCATCAATGGATTTTGTTTAATAATCTGTGAAAATTGGGATCAGCTTTATTCTTAATTCATTTAATTTTAATCTCTGCTGTCATTTTATTTGATTTTACCTGTTACGTGTGTGCAATGAATGCATTTTTGAACGCTCTATTATAAATTATGCTATATAAGCCAAATAAAATTGTAGTTCATTGGGAGTTTAAACCTTACGTCTATCCAAATTATGTTTATTTTTACCTAACAACTGCTTATTATATGCATGATGTGAACAATGTGAGACATTTCGGCTTCATAACAGCCAAGTGTTTGCATTTAATGTATGTTTAATCAATACAATTGATGCAATGAAGAGATTATAAAATTGCAGATTTTATTTTGAAAGAGCCTTGCCGGAAGCGACGCGCTATACTCCGGTGACTCGACGCTCCTGGCAGGAATGGCGGCTATGATTACTGGAGGAAGGAGCCCCGAGACCCTGAAACTTTACTTCTAGCGGCCCCGTGGAGGAATCCGTCCGCAGCGAACCTCAGAACCGCCGTCCCGCCACGGATTCGGGGGAGGCGAAGAACCGCAGCGCGAGGTTAGCACGGTTCCCGTCCGCGTCGAGGAGGTGGGACGCGGCTTACGGCTCCGCTAGTGCCGTTAGTGCGGCTGACTTTGATTCAAGGTAGCTGCTAGCTCGGAGCCAGCTGTTGGCCACTTCGGCTCTTCTGCCCAACAAGTTAAGGAACTGGGTAAAAAGCGCTCCCCGGGTTGAATATTCGCGCCGCTCGCCCGCTCACGGTGTCGGGAAGGCTCACGGGCGGGAGGGGGGCCACACGACAACAAGTCGGACGCGGTTTGTTGTGAACACTATCACCGCTAAGCTCATCGTTAGCTCGCCGAGTTGGGATCCTGAAGTCTCGCCCATTTTTTTTTTCCTCCTCCGGATCCTGTCCCCAGCCATTTGCTACAAGGGGGGGGCTAACTAGCTACCAACTTGTGTGGCTCCCGGGGTTTGGCCGACGATGGAAAGCCTAACGCTGAGCGATGTCGAGCAGAAATACTACTCGGACCTGTTCGTCTACTGCGACACGGACAACACCAAGAAAGTGGCTTCCAACGGGAGAGTCCTGGACCTCTTCCGGGCGGCCCAGCTGCCCAGCGAGGTTGTCCTGCAGGTAAGCTAACCGGAGCAGGTGTCGGTTCGAGCTGACCCGAGGTCGGCCAGGCGGGTTAGCGGAGCTGCGCAGCGGCAGACACACCTCCCCCCCCCGGCTGCTGTTAGCCTCTCCACAGACCCACACAGCTGGAAATGTCTCCTGACATCCGGAACCTGCGATCAGCGGTCAGGTCTGCAGCCACGCAGTGAATAAATCCTCTCTCCTCCAATCATCTGTCAGTTTTTTTGGGTTTAGCTGACATGCTGGAAATAAAAACAAAAAACAGACCTCTCGTCAGTGTTTACTCCTCAAAGGAAGTTATTTAGTGATAACATCTCCTAGGTAGAGGTGCACTGGTTGCAGTTTTCCAAGCCGATTCCGATTACCAATTTTCGTAAATCCCTGACCATGATTATGACATAAGTCTTAAGGTCAAATCTGGTGTGTGTTCATGATGAAACGTTTACAGTAAAATAAAAGAAAAAAATTCTCCAAAACAGCATGTTTGTATAGGACTTCCTGTCCTTCTCCTGCACCTCAAAACAAAAGTGCCCTGAATAATGGACTAACACTTTTATTTTTCTAAATCTCTTTAATTTAAAGTTAAATTTCTGCAGTGCCCAACACATTGGAGGGGGAGAAAAAACTTGGATTTACTGTTAAGTTGCTCAAACAATCTTTGTAATTCTACGTAGGAAGAACTATACGTTTTTCTATTTGTTTAAATTTGTCTACAGTTTGCAAATGATGGGTTTCACAAAGTGTGCCGTGTTTGAAAACGCCGCCCGTTGAAGCAGGTGGTACTGTAAAGGAAAACCTTAAAGGTACTTATTGCACTGTCGCGAAGAAAGGTAAAAAAAAAAATTTTGTAAAGTAAGAAACGAAAGATGCACTGTTTGATTTTTCCCTTATATCGATGGTTAATGTGTCCTTAAATGACAAATTTGTAAGCAAAATTTGTGAACGGCTGCCTGCTACCACGTGGGTTTGTGGCTGAAAATAGGTCAACAATCGCGGCGTCCACAGAAGAGCCGTTTGGGAACGAGGAGTCGGATGATTTTCATATGTTGGTGTGTTTTTACGCTCAGATTTGTTGAGTAAAGTTTGCAGAAAAGCTTCCGGCGGATTTAGACAGGCGCTTCGTTTACGTTGAGTGTGTACCCACATTTCAGTATTGCACGTCCATGTTTCTGGAAAACTACTGGAAATCAGGTGTGTTGTGATATACTTCAGGATAACCTCGTTTTCTGTTTTATTTTATAGTTTGTAATGGGTACCTTTAACTTTTTATATGACTGAGCAGTGAAGTAATTGCGGACGTACCTCCATAAAGATCAGTTTCCTTTAAATAGCCTATTTTTATGGGAGTTCCTTTTATGTTTGTTTTTTTCCTTAACATTTTACAGACATTACAAATAAGTATTTTTGAGTTTTTTCTTGCTCAGTAAAAACTTTCATTCCAAAGACGACCTATTGCTAACAAACTATATGCTCAGTTACGATGCGTTCACGGACTTGGGGAAAAGGAAAAATCATGTTTTGCTTCGATGTGGTGCATTTATGGAGCAAAACTAAATTGTATTTCTGAGCGCCGGCCACTGGTCAAGCTGAAGTTTGCAATCTGTGCATCAAAATCACTGAATTGTTTCGTTCTCTGTGCGGTGTTTGCTGCTTATCGCCTGCCGCCAAAGAGAAAAGGGTAATATTGTTTTTGCCCGTGTGTGATTGTTTAACTGTGTTAGCAAAATATCTCTCAAACCACTGGGCAGATTTTAATGAACCTCTCAAAGTAATCACTGGATGTACATTTCACCACGGCTAATCGACACACAAAGGCTGTAACTCGATCGGTTTTACAGATATTGAGCTATAATTTGGTGTGGTAGTAGCTGAGAGTCTTCCACAACACATACTGCAACGTAAGATGATCTTAGTCTAAAGCTATGGCATGAAAGGTGGCAAGCGATTCGTTATTTTGAGTTTTTTTATTAAGAACTCCCAAATCAGTAATAGAGACAAACAGAAGAGTCTGTTTTTCTTCAGTTTCATGCAGAAAACAAATTGTCTCCTGACGTGTTTTAAAGTTGGACGACCTTACATGACGACGTTGGAGCATCTGATGGTTTTTATATCTGATCATCTGATCTGTTGAGTCGCCGCTCTGTCATTTAACCGAGTCTCGAGCGGCCGGGTTGAACCGCGGCGGCCCGCTCCCTGCGACGCCGTGTCTCTCAGCTGTTCCAACAGTTGCAGATTGTGAGTCAGCATCCTTTGTCAAGGTCAACAAGGGGAGGAATCAGCCGGTGCTGGAGTTCTTTTACTTTGAAAATCCAGGTTGGGCTCGGTGTCGCCGGGGCCTCCGAGACGCCTGACCTGGTGTGGCGTTGTAACGGGCCGCTCACGCACTCTGACACACTCAGATTGAATCCTTCGTCAGCAGGAAACAGTCAGCCGTGTCGGTGCACGACTCCCACATGACTGGTTACTGCTACAAACACCAGGGTTTTAATCATCCGCAGCCTGCAGGTTTCCTTTTCTTGCTTCTATCTCTTTTTCTTTTTTTATGTAGAAGTTCGTGCACATTTCAAACTATTTCTCTTGTTTTCTAATCTACCCGTCAGCAGCACCAGCTCTTCTTTGGAGATCATGAAGCAGAACAAAATCTATAATAATAATAATAATAATAATCAGCTCCGTTATAAAGAAATATATTCATATTATTTTGGTTTGTCTGGTGATCACGATTATACATCAAGTTTGGAAATGTGGCATTTATTGCACTTAAACACTGAATTTGCCTTGAAAGGTTCCCTTAAAATAATGTTTTATTCAAATATAGGCGACTTATAAAACAATAAACATAACCGAGTAAAAATCAGCATTTTCCAAGGTTTCTGCAGGGCTTTAAAAAGTCTTAAATATGTTCAGATTTTCTGTTTTAGGTCCTAAAATGTATTTAACTACATCTTAAATTTCTGCAGTCGTTCATTCGTTGCTTCTTCCGCTGACTTTTTCTCTTTTTTTGAGTTGTTAGCATTTATTTGTTGTGTGTTGTAGTTCTGTTTGAGGATTTCAGATGTTATGTTGTAAAAAAAAAAGACTAAAAGTACCATAATGCAGCA
>JAOXNZ010000085.1:5208109-5219073 GCA_028566095.1 Kryptolebias brasiliensis
TTTGGCTACATGGTTTTACTAGGTTTCGTTTTTACCTGCGTTTTTTTTTATTATAGCTTTTTAGCTACAATTTTGCTGATTTTAAGCTTTTAGAAACGCTCATTTGCTCATTTTACCTTTTGTTTTGTTTGTTTTCAGTTTACAATTCATTCTTCAGGAAATTTAAGCAAAGTCTTTCAGCTCTCAGCTGGACTTTAGCTGAAAGTAGAATTTCTGTAGTTTGAGGAAGTTTTAATGTGTGATGGGACAAAGATGGACACTTTGACAGCCCTCCGACCACTTCCTGTGTCACAGACAAAACAGAGACGATCAACATTTGCTGATGTGATGCGTTAAGGCTGCTTCTGTGAGAAGTTTGCTCTGATGGTGACTCTTAACTTGTACTTTTTTCTTGTTTAGCGTCTGAGGCGATGCGGGGCTCCACTCCTCTGGATGTTGCAGCGTCTTCAGTGATGGACAACAACGGCCTGGCCCTGGCTTTGGAGGAACCGGATCTGGAGAAGGTTTGCTAATCTCACAAGTGAAATAATTTAGAAAATAACTAAATGAGACCTGACTGTGCACACCAGCATATGACACAGTGTGTTATTAAAGCTGCTCGGTGAAGATGGAAACAAAAAACAGTCTGATATGAACTCTTTTAGAGAATGGACTAATGTTGCTAATACAGAGCCTAAGAATAACAGAGGATTCAATAAGAGAACTGTTTGTGTGTAGGTGGTGACATATCTGGCAGGATGCGGTCTTCAGAGCTGTGCCATGCTCGTTGCCAAGGGTTACCCGGACCTTGGCTGGAACCCCATAGAGGGAGAGCGCTACCTGTCCTTCCTGAGATTCGTCGTCTTCTGCAATGGTACGTCTGTTGGCTTGGTTACTGACCGCGTATTTTTGCATTTTTAAATTATGTGTGATGTTGGGGAAACTTACAACACCTCAGTGTTGCAACAATAAAGCTTTTTAAGGCATCGTTTGGGAAACATTATGTGTGTGAAAAGGGAAAGGAGTACATTAGAACATTGATTCTGGGAGAATTACTGGTATAGAAATGGAAAAAAAGATTTGTTATGATTAAAAGTCTGTCAGGGAGGTCTGCCAAGATGCTGCTGAGTTTACAGAACTAAGAAGTAAAAATGTTGGTCAGCTTTTCCTGGATAAGGAAAAAAAAAACATTACTTTTATGAGAAACTGAACCTCCTGAGCTCGAGCTGACTCTGTCCAGTCCTTTTCCAGATCATGTAAATCATTAATGTCAGAGAAACATAAATGTGGATGTCTGCCTGTTGGTCTGCTATAGGCGAGAGCGTGGAGGAAAATGCCAACGTGGTGGTGAAGCTGCTGATCCGACGTCCCGAGTGTTTCGGCCCCGCCCTGAGGGGAGAGGGAGGACAGGGTCTGCTGGCCGCCATGAAAGAGGCCATCAAGATCTCTGAGGATCCAGCTCTAGACCTGCCGAAGACCCCCTCTGGAGCCACTCCAGGGTAGGAACATGTTCCAGACTTCTGTGGCGTTACTGTGATTCTGATCAGCTGCTCTTCTGATCAGCATCCAAATCAGACGTTTGGTTTTTGTGTAGGGAAAAGTAGCAAAAGGCTAGCTCAAAGCTAAAAGTAGTGAAACATTAGCTAAAAGATAAAAGTATCAAAAGGTTAGGTTAACCTATCAAAAGCTTGGCTAGAAGCTAAAAGTAGGAAAAGGGTGACTAAAAGCTAAATATAGCAAAAGGATAGCTAAAATTCAAAAGTAGCCAACAAGATCTCTGAGGATCCCGTTCTAGACCTGCCAAAGACCCCCTCTGGAGCAAAATGGGAGCTAAAACTAAAAATGGCAAAAGGCTAGCTAACAGTCTAATGTAGCCCCAAACACAAGCTAAAAGCATAAAAAATTCCCTAAAATCTGAAAGTATCAAAAGGCTAAGTAAAAGTAGCTCAAAACTAAAAGTAGTAAAAGTCTTGCTAAAGGTAGCAAAACATTACTTAAAAGATAAAAGTAGCAAAAGGATAGCTTAAATTCAAAAGTAGTAAAAGGCTAGCTAAAAGCTAAAAAAGTAGCAAAAGGTTAGCTACAAGCTTAATGTTAGCAGAATGTCAGCTAGAAGCTAAAAGTGTCATAAGAAGACAAAAATAGAGCAAGTGTGTTGAAGCAGATTTGAAAGACAACAATGTTTTTAAAGAAAATAACCAGATCTCAGTGTATTGCTTTGGGAAAAAAATTGAAGAAAAGGTTAAATATATCAAAGTTCAAAAGTTACAAAAAACAAAAAAGTTACAGCACGCTTTTTCTGAATAAGCTGAACATTTTAATATGACCTGCTAAAATGTCACAAAGTATGCAGGAGTAGTTAGATTGCATAAAACATACAGATAAATGAACAGTAAAACAATCAGGTGAATTCACACAATCATCTGTGCTGCTACTAAAGTTTTAAAAACATCTTACTTCTCAAATTATTTTGCTGTTATTGAAAGAAAGCGAAATGAATGAATAATAAAAGTGTTAATAGTGAGCACTTTGCGAAACAGTATGACTGAATTCCTAAATCACATCTAAAACCGTTTATTTTTATTTACAGCTCAGTTTGCTTTCTGAAGCTTAATGAAATATTCAGACGAAACCCACTAAAAACTACAATCTGTAGCGTAACAGGTGCAACATTTGAGTTTGGCTGCTTTATAAAACGTTCCTTGTTTCATACCTGCTCACATCATTATACAAAGGCTGCGACACATTGGCTGCACTTTATTGTTGGAAATAATTATGGCCTGAAGTGAAGAGGGGCTTTGGAAGCTGCTCAAAATCAATGCATTTTATGTGGTGGACAGAAAGGAACTTGTGTAATGTGTCAAAACGTTGTTATATGCTCAATTTGTGCCCCTACTGCTCCCCTGCTGCTCGTTTTGTAATCTTATTGAGATGATATTGAAGGTAAGATATCTGCTGTAGTTACTGATAAATGCTTGTGTTTTCCTGAGTCAGGTCTGGAGAGGAGGAGGGAGAAGTTATTCACATGGGAAACGCCATCATGTCCTTCTACTCGGCCCTTATCGACCTGCTGGGACGCTGCGCTCCTGAGATGCATGTGAGAACAACACACTAAGCTAATTCTCCTTCATACCCTTGAATCCCAACAAGATATTCGTCTTCATGTGTCTTTAAATGTTGTTCTACAGCTTATCAACGCAGGTAAAGGTGAGGCGCTGCGTATCAGAGCCATCCTGCGCTCTCTGGTTCCCACTTCAGACCTGGTGGGCATCATCAGCATCCCCCTCAACATGCCGGTGGTGAATAAAGGTGCGCAGGTTATTAAGCTGTTAGTGGGTGAAAAGCCACAGATAAACAGAAATAAATGCACCTGAAGCAGGTGGAGCAGCAAAATATTCAGGAGAATCTTCCACCCAGACAGAAAAATGGTGTGTGGTCTGAATTCAAGGCTGGAGCTGCTCAGTTTTCTAAATAACATTTTATTTATGGATCTCACATCTGTTGTTTTGTTGTTTTTTTTGCGTTCAGCTCAACTGACGCGCTACATTACTTCAATGCTAAGAAAAAAGAAGTAGATGAAGTTAATATGATGTTTCACATTGAAATACTTGATAAATCTTCTTTTTCAGAATCAAATATATTTGTACGTCGTCATGTGTGTCTGCTTTTAGTTAGGTTTTTGCAACATTTAGCTTGTAGCTACCATTCTGCTGACCTAGCTAACCTTTTGGCTTTAGCTTTTAGCTACTTGGAGTTTCTAGATAGTCTTTTGATTCTGTTGTTACTTTTGGTTATTAGCTAGCCTTTTGCTACTTAAGATTTTAGCTTGCATTTTGCTGGTTTTAGCTAGTGTTTTGCTACTTTTAACTTTTAGCTATTTCTTTGCTGCTTCTATCCACTGTCTTGCTACTTATAGCTTTAAGCTAGCCTTTTGCTTCTGCTGGCTTTTAGTCTTTTGCTGCTTTTAGCTAGAGTTTTGGTACTTTTAGCCTTTAGGCACCCTTTTGTTTGTTTTTGCTTTTAGCTAGTATTCTGTTTTTTCTTTAACTTGAACAACTAATTTTCAGCTTTTTCAGCTAATTTCAGCTGTTATTCATTGTTCAGCATTCACACTTTTCACAGAAAATATTATTGTTCTAGTTTCTGTCTTTGCTAAGAAGAAACATCATACTTAAGTGGTCTTTTCCAATTTGCCCTAAAAAACACGTTTAGTTAAAACTTCTCCCCAACAGTAGAAAATATGATCTTCAGTTTTCTCTTTGATATTTTGTAATAAGAAGGAAAAGTTTGTTTTAAAGTAATGACACTTATACTGTCTTATAATTACTGTATTCTTTCATGAGTTCCTTCTGTTTGTCGTCATAAATTGTGGTATTTTTCTGTACGGTTTTTATTACTTCTGTTAATCTTCCCGTCCTCCCTTGTTCCTTTATACCTCCTGAATTTTCTGTAGTCATCATCTTTTGTTAATGAAGCCATTTGTCTTTCTGCTTCTTTTAGTAAACTCTCACTTTAATGGTCTGAAATACTTGGAAAAACATGAATTTCAGTGGAAATGTGGAAATAATTCTTGTTTTGTGCCTTTTGAAATGTGCTGAACGTGCAGATGGCACAGTGACCGAACCCGACATGTCGGCTTGTTTCTGTCCGGACCACAAGGCCCCCATGGTGCTCTTTCTGGACAGGGTTTACGGCATCGAGGACCAGAGCTTCTTGCTTCAGATGTTGGAGGTGGGCTTCCTGCCTGACCTCAAAGCCTCTGCATCTTTGGACACGGTAAGACCCGAGGACCTTTCAACATGTGCTGCTCTAAAACAATCTTTTTACTTATCGCAGACCAGATCATTTACTTCTATTTTTCTTACAACATAGATATTGTAATCAGTTTGTTTTAGAGGTTTAGTGCTGATAATCCCTTTTTTGTACATGTTTTGAAGAAAATGTATGCACAATTAAAGTAGGTGTAACAGCCTAAATATTAACGGCTGCTTTGAAAGCAAAATATTACATTAATATTAATTCTTTAGAGATAAATTTCCAGATCTACTAGCAGTTTCTTCAGGTTTTGCTCCTCAGTTTTTATAAGAAAAGCAAAGTGGTCCAGCTTCATAGAATTTAGTTTTTAAACCACATTTAGGCCTTCTGCTCTTCTTCATGATTAGAGTATAAAACTCAAGATGCTGGGATCTGGTAATAAATAGTTTACAAATTCAACACATCAGAGAAATTTCCTGTCTCCAATTACGCAAAAAAATAAAAGTTTAAAAGCGATTAACATCTATTCATTTCTATCCTTTTTAAAACATTGGCTTTAATGGGAAAAAATCCTGTTTTCTTCATCTGATTTTAAGAAAACGTACCACAAGCATTTCACCTTTTCTCTAAAAATCACTGATTGTTTTTCCTCACATGTGCAGACTTTACTACACCTCCTATTCTTTCTCAGCACGTTTTGATTCTGCGTTCCACAGGAAGTGCTGAGCACCACGGAGACGGCGTTGGCCATGAACCGGTACATCGGCTCGGCCCTGCTGCCTCTGCTGACCCGCTGCGCCGCTCTGTTCGCCAGCACGGAGCACTACGCTCAGCTGGTCGACTCCACGCTGGAGACCATCTACCGGCTGTCCAAAGGTCGCTCGCTCACCAAAGCCCAACGGGACGCCATCGAGGAGTGTCTGCTCGCTATCTGCAAGTAAGGCGTCGCAGGCTCTGCTCACACTCGGAGATAAGAGCCATCTTATTGCCTCCCCTCCCTTAAGAGCTGGAGGGAGTATATCTCCATTACTGACTGGTCCCAGATAATCTGCAGAAATGTAATAAACAGTTAAATTAAACATGAATTAATCACTATTTTCTGTGACATTTGTTTGTTTTTCTGTAATCAGTGCTGTCGTCAGATGTCAGTATTTAGCAGTAATTACACTCGTACTCCCTCTGTAGGCATCTGCGCCCCTCTATGATGCAGCAGCTGCTCAGACGACTGGTGTTTGATGTTCCTATGCTCGCTGAATACTGCAAGATGCCTCTGCGGGTGAAACTCAAATCCCTTTTCTTCTTGGTGCTGTGTTTATGAGCTGAAAGAGTTATGGGATAATTGCAACAAGGAATAACAGACATCCAACGTTTCACACCTCATTTATTCTCCTCGCTTTCTGTGCTTTGAGCACCTGTGCTTCTCTCTGTTTTTAATCATCTATATAAAATATAGCAGATGGTTTCAAACGAAAAGCATTGTTTCAGGCAAAACCTGGAATGAGAAATTGTATTTTGTACAATTTTCCAATAAGAGTGCAGAAATGTTTGATTCATTTTGTTTTCTTTCACCTGTGATCTCCAGCTGCTGACCAACCACTACGAGCAGAACTGGAAGTACTACTGCCTTCCTTCAGGAATGGCCGGTTTCGGGATGGCCTCCGAGGAGGAACTTCTCCTCACTAAGAAACTCTTTTGGGGAATCTTTGATTCCCTGTCACAGAAGGTACCAACAGAACTGGATTTACTCAAATATATTGTGTTAAAAAAGGAAATTAGCCTGATGCACTGTACACATCAACAGTCACCTAAAATGAAACACAAAAACCTGAAACTAGAGAAATAGCATTTTCTGAAAGTGCTGAAGAAGCTGAAATTAGGTTGTTGCAGCTAAAAGAAGCAAAACACTAGCTAAAAGCTAAATATATCAAAGGGATATCTTAAAGTTAGAAGTAGCAAAATAGTTGCCATAAGCTAAAAGAAACAAAATGGTAGCTAGCAGTAACAAAAGAGTAACTTGAAGCTAAAAGTTGCTATCTGAAAGCTGAAAGTAACAAAATACTAGCTGAAAGTTTTTTATAAAGACAAATGTAGAGCAATTATGTTGTAGCTGATTTCAAAAAGAAGAATGTTTTTGAAGGAACTGAAAAGATCTCAATATATTTCTATGGGAATATATTTGAAAATAAAGTAAAAACAAAAAGAAACAAATGGTGCCTATAAGCTTATTGTGGTGGACAGGAAGATTTGTAGTACTAATACTTAAATCCACAGATCAATCATAATTTGATATAAATATAAACAATAATGATGTTTGGATTTAGGTTTTGGTGTTTTTGTTTTATTTCATTTCCTAATAATTTGAAGTTGTTTTCTCTTGAGTGTTGCTCTCCTGACAGAAGTACTTGTTAGTCAGAAGCAGTGAGGTGAAAGTGCTGTGAGCTGTCAGCTGAAGTGAAACAGATTAATCATTTATTAGTCTTTGACACGGTGGCTTTTGTAGGCATGAGTTTTTTTCCACCTCTGTATTTTATTTCTTCCTATTTCCATTTTTGTCTTCACTTTTGTTTCAGCCTGGTAGATATTTCTTTTTAGAATCCAAAGAAACAGTTATAAAAACTTGTTTGTAACGTCTTGTTTCTGTCTTTTGATTGTGTAGAAGTACGATTCTGAACTTTTCAAAATGGCCAAGTCCTGCCTGTGTGCCATCGCTGGAGCCCTGCCTCCGGACTTCGTGGACACCAGCTTAGGGGCGACGCTGGAGAAACAGGAATCTGTGGACGCACAGGGAAACTTTGAACCCAAACCTATCAACACTGCCAAGTGAGTCCATCTCACTTGTGTCTGTGCTGATTTTCCCTGTGTAGTTATTGTTTGAAATAAGCTGTTATTTCTCTTGGCGTGCTTAATGCTGAATATTTAAACATGACCTACTTTATCCCAGTATTTCCCTTCCTGAAAAACTTGAGTACATTGCCAACAAGTATGCGGAGCATTCCCATGACAAGTGGGCCTCAGAGAAGGTTGGTCCACTTTCTCAAGCAAGTGTCTCTTTCATCCTTGCTGACTTTTAATGTCCCACAAATATATGAGATGTCAAAATGTATAGAATCACTAACTAAAACAGAGGACCAGCTGACTTAAATCTGTACTCCATTAACTCTGATGAACTTCTTCTGCAGATGTCAGCTGGTTGGAAACATGGAGACGGTATGGATGAACAGAGCAAAAGTCATCCTCTGCTGAAGCCTTACAAAGCTCTGAGTGAGAAGGTATGAACGTGCTGACAGGAGGGAAGGACAAAATGGTTTAAAAAATGATTTTCTTTCAGGTGTTTTGTTTTATAGAAGTACAATAAAGTCAGTGATATTAAAGAAAACCATTTAATGTGCAGCTGAACATTGTGGCTTAAAAGTAAACATTAGTTTGTGGCAACTCTTCCTGCTTTAACAGCACAGGGTTTATCAGGGTCCAACTTTCATGTAAAACTGTTAACAGATCAGTCATCCATGATAAAAGCTTAGTTTTAATTGACCTTTCTTTTTGTGTCCACTGTAAGTTTTAAATCTGTTTGAGACATGACCGGCAAACTGTCCATGTCTCAGAGTTAATATGTCTTCTCTAAAAAAAAAAAAAAACAGGTTTCAAACAATCTTCACCTTCGCTAAAACCTTCATAGTGCTTTAAATCTTATATCTAACTTATATCCACAAATTTAAGCTAGAACCCAAAACAAAACATGGACCCTCATAAAAAAGTGCAATATATTCTGAATCAGTGATTCTCAACTGGTGGGGCGCAACCCAGAAGTGGGTCGCTGGCCTTTGCCTGGTCAAAAAGTTAAGGAGAAAAAAACAGACAGACGTTCTGCTTATGTCAGCCTTATGGTTAATGTTTGATTAAATGACTGAATGATTTTAATAAGACATTGTTATATATTCAGTGGGTGGGTATTCGGGTAAAGCTGCATATTTTGAGTCTTTTTGAAACTACTTCTCAGTACTTTTTTAGTTCATATTTGTGTGTGAAAGCACTTTTGAGTCTGTTAAAGGCTGAAGGTACTGAAGTGAAGAGTTTTGGTTTGAATAAAAAAGCAGCTAAATGAGCGTAAAAAGGAATATTTCCCTCTCTAGCATCGCCACTTGCTGGTTGTTTTGGTTCATCATTAACCCTGTTTGGGTTTTTGTGTGTGTGTGTTTTCACACTGATATTCTATTCTACTAACTCAGGTTCATTCAATTAATTTGAGAAGTTGAAAGTTTTCCTCAGTTTGGGGTGACGGTGGTTCCTGAAGACTAGAACCACAAAAAAGCCACTTCCTGTGATGCTTTCACAGAAGCAGAAATGTTCACAGGAACAAACTGTTTTTGACTGCATCTTTGCCATCAACTTTTTACCTTCAGAACCTAATTGGCAATTTATAAAGACATTAAAAAGGTCACATTTCATTTTTGAATGCCATAAGGTTTTAAAGTAATATTCCAGTAACAATATACAAAAAGAAGTACTCAGTTGTTTTTTGTTGTTGTTACATAAAGAATTTTATCTTTGTTGAAATGTGACAGCTGGTGGACACGCATAGATAAGTTTAATATCTAATATCTCCATTAGGTAAAAGCAGAAAGTCACTCATTTGTTTAATTTGCAGGAGAGAGAAACGTACCGCTGGCCTGTGAGGGAGTCTCTGAAGAGCATGTTGGCCATGAACTGGAACATCGAGAGGACCAAAGAGGGGGAGGCCATGTTCCAACAACGGGAGAGTGAAAAACAGCGAAAGCTCTCAGAGTCTCAGGTACAATCCTTTTCTTTTTACTCAGATATGTTTCATCACATTTTTGTATTAGCAGACAAATTTGAACATGTTTCTAATATGTATATTTTTCTTAATCTCACTGTAATATTCAGGTTAATATTTCTTTCCATGTGTTTTTGATGTTTTCCTTGAAGATTCAGTTGAATTAAGTTTTTTTTTATATAGTAATTTACAACAGTGCACATTACATAAAAAAAACAACTGTTTCTACTGTGCTTATGTAAACTAATATTTAAGGATTCATTAAAACTATAAAATGGATCTTTTGATAATGTAAAAAACTGCACGCAAAGTTTAAATTCTAATAATTTGTTCTTGTAGCACTTATGGACATCAACGTTAGTGATTCAGTGGTCAAAATTTCTGCAGTTTTCTTCCTGATTAGTTTAAGATTAAACTGATTGTTTTACTGTTAAATGAAAGGTGCCTCTTTATGAGTGAATGATTATTACCCTGTAGTTTGTTGCATGAATTTTAATTAAATACTGAGGAGCTTCTGATGCAGGATAAAGGATTGTTCCTTTGCTCCACAGTCAGAGTCATAGAGCTGTCTTGTCCTTTACTGCATCCACAATCATTTCTATAATAAGCGCTCATTTCTACATGTTCACTGATAGTTTTCAAAAGGAAAACAGTGAAGGGTTTAGAGACGCGTCTGTCCTCCTCATTCAGATTCCCTCTGTTTGATTCTTGTAGACTAATGGCTTCAGTCCGGCTCCAATGGACCTCAACAACGTCACCTTGTCTCGAGAGCTGCAGGTTGGGTTTAACTTGTCTCATCTCAGTTCAAAGGAGAATTACCACGCAGGGTTAAGATTTGATACACACCAGTGTTTTTCCTGTTTCTGCAGAGCATGGTGGAGGTGGTCGCAGAAAATTACCACAACATCTGGGCTAAGAAGAAGAAAGCTGAACTTCTTAGCAAAGGTGTTAACATTTAAAATACATATGAAAACACACTTCAGCTAATTCTTTCTGAGAAGCAATAAGTTCAACCTGTATATATTTTTGGAAATGCATTTGAAGTGACATTAGATTTTTGTTTGACTGAGCAGGAGGAGGCCTGGCTCATCCTCTGCTGGTTCCTTACGACACCCTGACTGCTAAAGAGAAGTATAGAGATAAAGAGAAGGCCCAGGAGCTCTTCAAGTTCCTGCAGATAAGTGGCTATGCCATCACAAGGTTAGTTCTCCTCTTTCAAACACCACTTATTAAAGTAAAGTGTACCAACATAATGTTTCTGTGCTGTACTTTATCTTTATTTGCTGCTATTTAACTTCACTTTAAAGCTCAGATTAACAGAGGCTGGTCCAACATTTTGATTAAAACCTTTTTGAAAATGTTTTGTTTTTAATAATAAGCTGCAGGTTTGAGTAAAACTAATATTTTATATCCAAAAAAGGTTAAAAACAAAAACAAC
>JAOXNZ010000085.1:5219173-5244065 GCA_028566095.1 Kryptolebias brasiliensis
TCAGCAGGTCTTCAAGTTGTGCAGCAGCCTGTTAATCTGTCAGTCATTCAAATCAGGTGTGTCAAAGCAGAGAAACACCTAAAACATGCAGGACAGTGGCCCTCCAGGACCAGGATTGGGGACCTCTGCTCTAATCCACTCTAGGGTTTTCTGATTTACAAAATAAATAAATCTGAGCTTTTCTCTCCTGCTTATAACAAATTAGGTTTTTCCATTTTCCACCACCTCAGCGTGTGGATAACCAGGTGCTGATCGGTGTGTGCGCTGAAGCAGCAGGCCAGGCGTCCTCACACCAACAGGTAGGTTAGAAGGGCTGTAGAGGTGAGACTAACGTTTACACTCGCAGATCTGTCACCGTTAGACAAGTCAAAGACATAGAGTTGAATCTAAGTGGTTTAAATACATAAAAGGATTGTCTTAACAGAAAATTGTAAAAAATACTGCAAGGTACTTCAATGACCAAAGATGAGTATTTAGAGGTTTAATCTTTACAAGGAAGAAAAAGTTAAAAGTACTCATTGCAAAGTCATAAAGACCAGACAAAAACAAAAAATCATAAAGTAAGCAATAAAATCTGCACAATATTTTTCCTAATATTGATTAAAATTTGTGACAGGGCAGCTGTTTACCTACAGAAAGTAGGTCAAACCTATTTGTTTACCTCCAAAGATTACGGCCAGTCTAATGAAGGTCAATCCTGTGACTCTAAGATTCCAGGTGGTTTTCAGCGGATTCAGCCGAGTGTTTTGTTTACACTGAGTGTGAACCCGCATTTCAGAATTGCATTCAATAGATCCAGAAAACTACTGGAGTAAAGTCTTTCAAACTGCACCATTTGATATAGCTCATTATAACCTTTTTTATGTGATGTCATACTTTGCAATGAGTACCTTTAATAGTACCGTTTATATTCTGGAACTGTACTTTACAAGAAAGAAAAGTGTCTTGCAGAGCCAATAATTTGGAATTTTATGTATATCTTTCTAAAACAATAAATAAAGGACGGAACAAGCTTTTATTTGTACAGCTATTAATGTGTTTTGCAGTCGGGACTGTTCCTGATTACCAACCCCGACCCGCTCCATTGTACAAGTTTCTAAATGTGGTCCATGTTTCTGCCCTCCGGAGCTCCAGGGAAGAAACACTAAAAGGGGCCTTTAAGGTGTTGTGATTTCTGATCAGCTGAGTCTGACTCTGCTCTGTGGTTCTGGACCGATTTTAATTTTCCCTTGTAGGCGAGAGACAGATAATATTAAAAACAAAAACGCTGAATGCCTTCTCTGAAATCTCTCAGCGGCACCAGTCGGTCCAAGCTGCATTGTCTTTTGTTATCATCGAACTGCAAATCAGTGTGCGCTTAGGCAGCAACGAAAAGAGGAGCAGAAGTTTTATGACAAAGAAAATTCAGTAATCCACGGTGATTTGGTTACAGCACTGCATCAGTCAATACAGCATGGAATTACAAGTGACATGATTGGCTGGTGAAGCTGCTATATGGTAATTACTGTGTGTTTCTCACCCAACCTTGTGCTCACAATATATTGTGGAGAGGCTGACTCAGGAAGCCCAGCAATTTAATGAAACAGAGCGAGAAAACAAAAACAGAAAGGAGTTTACTGTTGTCCATGTTCATTGAAATGCCAATTAAGCCGATGCCTTGTGACATTTCTGCTCTTTCTCTTCTCATAATAAAAGCTAAAGCTCCTCTCCACGAGTAGTCATACTTCAGGCAGCCTTATAACGACGAAGCGCTAACACAAGAGGTCAGACACGCACGATTTTCAGCAACTGTGCTTCTTTTTTTTTGGATCTCTTAAGCAGATGGTGGAAACTTTGCTTACAATCAAGTATTTGCTATTTCTGGCAGCATCGCACGTGTTTAGATGTCACATAATCTACTTCTTTTTTTTCATACCAAATGTATCAAGTGACAAAGTGTGTCACTGTTTTAAAGGAAAACGTCTCCAGAATTCACAGTTTACATATGTCAGCTGTTAGGTTGACAATGATTGTCTGTTAGTCTCAAACCATGAAACTGTGGCGAAATATACACTACAATCTGCACTTATCAGCATTAAAGTGCATATATATAGACATAGTCAATGGAGCTTTGTGCAGCAAAAAACAAGTCTTTATATGTGCATCAACATGCAGGCAAAGAGTCATATTTTGATAAAACTTTCTATTCAACTTGCAGTAAAGAACAACCCCATCAGAACAGCTGTTTCCAAACGATCAAATATCGTCCAACCATAATGTAAATCTATTTTAAAGGAATAGTTCAGATTTCCTTTGAAAAGGTTATAAACTAAAAACTTTCTTACCTGCTGTGGATAGCTCTTAATTAAATTAACAGCAATGTAAAGTTTCTAAAGTAGTGTTTGCACAAAACAGTATGATTTGTTTTAATTTGAGTTGTTTTAAGATGGCAGCAATCCACTCTAATCTTGGTCCCAGTCGGACTAGCCGTTAGAGTATCGTGTGTTTCATTTGTACTCAGATGTCAGAATCTCTGAGTTCCAAGTCAGAAAAATGAAGAGGAACGCCACCCCAAAGTCAAAATTCAAGTTGGAAATTCCTGACCAGCCCTGACCTCAAAATCCAACATGGCCGACGGGTGTGTGAAAACCTGCTTTAGCTGCAGTAATGAACTTTTCCCTTCCACGTCTGTCAATTTGTCTCTCATAAAATCCATCATACACACAGTACTGCCTAGCCTCTATCAGTGAGCATGTTGCTAGAGTGTTTGAATGCGCAAAAAAAGATGTTATCAGTTTTTATTGCTAATAATAGTTAGCATGGTTTCTGAATGCAACAATTAGCAAATCCTACTGGTTTTAACTTGGGACTGACATCATTCCCAGATCTGACTTTGGAGGTAAATGGAACGCAACGTAAAACTTTGTTTCTCCACACTGAGGTTGTTCAAAGGGCTATCGACAGCAGGTAAGATAATAATGTTCATAACCTTCACACAGAACCCCACTCCAAAGGATCAGAATTATTATTATTAAGTCAGAGCTTTTTGTGCAGCATTATTGCTGATTTTTCTCAAGGATTTCAACCAGTCTCTCTCTCTCACGAATAAACGTACAGGAGTATAAAGTCAAATGTTTCTGAAGTATCGAGCAGAATACAAAGGAAGCACTCGAGTGACATATCTGTACCTCACCGCATCTGCTGAAAGCCCTAACATGTTTCAGAAACACTGCTTCAAGTCTTCTCATACACTCTCCATGAAGGCTGTTTGAATGACGTCTGTCCAAATATTAACTTCGTGGACTCATTGTGACTGTTTGAGCAGCTCAGTTGTCGCAGGATTCCTTGGGGGCCCTGGTGTGAAAACACTCTGAATAATCTGCGGCCTGCTGACGTAATCTGTGTGCTACTGTACACTATCATGTCTAATCACTCCCTGCAGTTGCCCTGACTAAGCCGCTTTTTAAAAAAAAAACAAAAAAACCACCCACCACACTGGACCAGAGCCAGCTGGGCTTCCTTCAGATTCTGTGGGTACAGCGTCATCGTGGCGGTGGGCTCCCAGGCAACAGATGTGACACTGACTCCACAGCGAACCGCTTCAGCAGACCACCAACAGAGGGTCCCCCTGTTCTGTGTTTGTGCTGCCCCGCACCGAGACCGTGTGAGCTGAGTTTCTGCTACCAAGCGTGTACTCGTGTAAGAAGGGCAGCCAGGAAGCAGAAACACGATTACTCACCATCCAGCCCACACTGTCAGTGCACAACACACTGACACCCCTCGGTGAGCCGTCCACAGATTTATGGTCCCATTGAGCAGCGCTTGCGTTAATAATCAGCCTTCTACGTACAAAAAATGGGCTTTTAATTGGAGGACATCCTGTTGGGCAAGGACAACTGAAAGACAGGCCTCGATACAAATAGATCGCCCTCCTTGGACCCATCTTCAGCATCACAGGAGGTGAGGTTCATGGAAGAACCAGCAGAAAGCCTTAAAGGACAGGGACACTTGCAGGTCCATTATTTTAGGCACCAAAAGCTGCACTTTTTTTTTTTTTTTTTTTTTTTTTACCAGCATTCATTATGAAGAAAATTCTAATCAGTAGAGCATGAATAATGTTGCTCATGTACAGATTTAACAAATATGCTTCATTTAAAGGCTTCAAAAATGTAAGAGCACACCGTATGCAGAAAAACCAGAACATTTCATTTTTTTTGTTTCTTTTTTATTAATTGCTGGAAATTTAGTTTATAATGAAAGTGGCATTCCACGAAGGAATGCATATTGCGTGCCAAAGTTTTAAACAAGGATCTAATGCAATCTGTTAGCACTCTGAGGATGTGATGGGGATGACTCTCAAGCTACTACCACACTGAATTTGACTGAGCGACACCCATTTTTGTGTTTCATTTTGTTTTGGGTTGACTCCAAGTGTTAATCAGATGTAGATGTGCATCTAAAGACTACTTTCTGAAAGTTTCCTTTAATCCTGTCCAATGTTTCATGAGGAAAAGCGCTAACAGACGCAGGCAGTTACATGATCGCCCACCTTTCACGGCAGCAGGCTGTAAAATATGTAGTTGTACCTTTATTATTTCATGAATAAAGCACTTCACGTGACGCTGCCTGTGATTTGTAACAGTTGGACGTGAAGCTGCAAGTGGAGTACATGTCCTTCAGCGCTCATGCAGATGCGAAGGGCATCATGCAGCTCATCCGCATGGCGGAGCCCCGGAACATGCTGCTTGTGCACGGCGAGGCCATCAAGATGGAGTTCCTCAAGGGCAAAATCGAACAGGAGTTCAGTGAGTGCCGCTCAAGTCGCGACTTTAAACCGTCACTGGGGTTTTCTTTTCAAGTGGGCTCGGGTTCGGAGGACGGGGAATTTCCAGCCTGGTGGTAATTCTTCTGTTTTTCTTTGGCAGGTATAGACTGTTACATGCCAGCCAACGGGGAGACGACGACTATCACAACAAACCCCAGCGTTCCTGTGGATTTGTCGCTCAGCCTGCTGAAGAGAGAGATGGCTCTTGGAGGTGGTTTTTTAAATATTTTTTTATTTTGTGGTCACCAGCAGTTTCGGTTTAGTGTGCCTACAGAGTTTCTTTTCATGTCTTCCCTTTGTTTGGCACACTTTACAGTGTGCTAATGTGCCTCCATACAGTATCTTGACCCAGATTAGTTTCACGATTAACATCTGCTTGGTGAACTCTAAACAGCTTTGAGCACACTTATTGTAGGAGCTGGAGACATGAAATAATTCTTTAATGCTGTTTAAATACAGCTTTAATGATTATCTTCTGTAATTTGATTCAAGTTTTAGTGTAAGGTGAAAACATTATGTCTTCATTTGCTGCTGTTAGCTGCATGAACATTGCTAATGTTGTGTATTTATTAGTGAAGATGCATTTTACATTCACTACATCCAAGAAGTTCATTTAAAATGAACCTGAAACTGAGTTTTCCTCATCAGTGAAGAGAAAATACCAGATTCAGCAGTGATCAAAACTATGAAACACAAATTTTTTTTTATTAATAACATATATGATTATATTATTTCTAATCAAAATAAATTTCTCTTGTGTACAGTTTTGATCATCATTTGTGTTTAAATCCCCCCTTTTTTTGGGTCGTTGCTCATTCAATAATAAATATCATTTTCATCGTGTTTAAGGCCCCCTTCCGGATCCTAAAAAACCTCGCACCATGCACGGGACCCTGATCATGAAAGAGAACGTAAGTTTAAAGTTTTGAATAAAATCTGTTTATCAGGACCATTAAAGCAGTACTTTAGATGTTTGGAAGTGGGCTTACCTGTTGTAGAAGGCTCTTTGATCTCAGTTTGTCCAAAGTGAGTTTAATTCTGAAGGGACTGATGAGCTGACGGCTAGTCTGAACGCAGCCAAGGTCAGAGTGGATTGCTGCCGTCTTAAAACAACTGCAGTCTCAAAAGCTTTAGAGGTTCATACAACATCTCATAGACCACAGCCAAGTTCTCATCTCACAGTTATTTCATTCGGTGGTTATTTGCAGGTCCAAATTGTGGCAGCGGCAGCTAGCTGTAGCACTGTGGGGCACTTCCTGCAGGATTGTCATCATGTTTCTGCTGAAATAACCATGTAATGCCAAACTGTTGGTGGTGTAAAGGTTCAAATAGTACTGTTCACATGAATCCCTGAAGTTTTGAGGAAGGAAGTTGTTTTAGGATGACAAAATCCACTTTCGAAGTTAGTCTGATTAGCCTTTATTGGCTCATCAATACGGTTTTAAAGCCCTGTCTGTGTAATTCCATGGAAATAACTGCGTTTTGCAAAACTGACGGTGGTGTAAAGGTTTATTGAATAGTGTTTGTACGAACAGCTGTGAAACTTTAGAGGTTGGAGCAATCCACTCTGGTCTTGGACTAGCCATTGGCTCATCAGTCCCTTCAGACTTCAGCAGGTTAGATATAAATCCTACCATAGTGTGAGTCATACGAGCGTTGCTTCAGTAGTTTAAGACGTTTGTTGACGACGTTTCGCTTCTCATCCGGAGAAAGCTCCTCGGATGTAAAACTTTTTCCACAACACCCGTTTGCTTTTGTATTTGTAGAATCATTTTAATATTAAAACGAGTGAAATTAATAAAAACGAAGGACAGAAGCTCTTCCAAGCAGTCATCACCTCTTGTTGTTTTTTGTTTTGTCTTATCTCAGAGGTTTGAAGGACATGGAGCAGGACTCATCATCCATGGAAAAACGTTTTTCCTACAAGTTCCTCAAGAGGCTGCTGAAATGCATTGACTCAGCTCAGGAGTTCATCGCCCATCTCGGTGAGTCGGTTGCACTCAGTAACAAAAGTACTAAAAGTTCTACTTTTTTAGTACTTAGAGGGGCGGATGTGGCTCAGTGGTTAGAGCAGTCGTCCCAAAATGAGATAGTTGGAGGTTCAATTCCACCAGTATGCCACATGTTGAAGTGTCCCAGGGCAAGACACTGAAGCCCTCTGATGTGTCCCATCGGTGTATGAATGTGATCTAAAGCACTGATTAGTCTCTATAGAAGGATTTATTCAGATTAGCTTTGTTTAGTGCTGTTTGTGTGTGTGGATGGGTAAATGAGGGCACAGATTGTGTTGTGAAGCGCTTTGAGTAGTCCGGTTGGCTAGAAAGGTGCTATGTAAGTACAGTCCATTTACAAATTACTCATCCTCATGACTCCATATTTTTGTCCATCCAGAGGCCATGGCCACCAGTGGGAAGACGGATAAGTCGCCTCATGACCAGGAAATTAAGTTCTTTGCCAAGGTTGGGAACGCTTCATTGGAACTGAGTTGCTGCTGTGTTTGTTTCAGTGAGGTTAATATAAAGGGTTTATTTTTATCCTCTTCAGGTGTTGCTGTCATTGATTGATCAAACTTTTAAGAACCACTGCCTCTACTTCCTGTCCACGCCTAGTAAAAACCTGAGCAGCTGTGGCTGTGCCTCCAACAAAGAGAAGGAGATGGTCACCAGGTACTCAGTTTGTCTGTTGTTTTATGGTTCTCATGTGGAAAAAAAGAGTATTAAATTGCCATACTCACACATTCCTTAAACCTCTTCTTATTTCCATCCACTTTGTTCCTTTTCTCTCAGCTTTTCCTCAGTTCTGTCCTTACTTCCTTCTTTTTTTCAGCCTGTTCTGTAAGATGGCAGCTCTTGTTAGACACAGGATTTCTCTCTTTGGTAAGGCTGGCCTTACCTCTGTCTAAATGACTGTGATCTTTTTAGCTTTAAATCTGGCATCTTTAATTAAAAAAAAATGCCTTTTTTTACAGGAAGTGATTCTGCAATGATGGTGAGCTGTCTTCACATCCTCTCCCACTCACTCGACACCAGGTGCGTACACTTCATTTACTATCAGCAGTAACCAAGCCCAGTTTGTCCTAATATGAATATCCCATCCTTCCCTCAGAACAGTGATGAAGTCTGGCGCAGAGCTGGTCAAAGTCGCGTTCAAATCCTTCTTTGAGAATGCAGCCGAGGACCTGGAGAAGCTGGTGGAGATGCTGAAGCTGGGGAAGTTCATGCAGTCGCGTGCTCAGATGAAGAGCGTCACGCAGAGCATCAACTACGTGACTGTGGCTCTGCTGCCCATCCTCACCGCCCTGTTTCAACACATCACCACATACGAGTTTGGAGTGGACCTGCTTTGTAAACTCATTTCTTTATCAGCATTTTTGTATGGCTTTTCAAAATTAGAAAATGTGCGGATTAATGTAAACCGGGAAAAGTAAAACTTCAGAAAATGTTTTAACTAATTTATTTCAAAGTTTATATCTCATTGGAGTAAATTTAAGGCTTTTGCAACTTTCACAGAGTTGTTTTATTTAAAACACCCCTTTATTATCCAGAAACACCAGAAATGATCAAATGGATTGTTGAATTATAGCTACTCCAACTCCCATGTATTTCCTTTAAGAGTTCCCAAAAAATATGTAGGTTTGTTGTTATTTTTGACATATATACACAAGTCTTACACTGACCATAATGTTGTTGTTTCATTTTTCAGTGGATGATGTGCAGCTGTCCTGCTACCGAATCCTGATGTGTTTCTACAGCCTGGGAACTGGAAAGAATGTCTTTGTGGAGAGGTACGAGGTCAAACTCCTCCAAATCTTTGAAACACAGTAGTGCATCATCTGCATGTCAGAGCTAATTAGGGAAGTGCATAATTAGGAGTTTTCATCTGGTAGTGTTTGTGACAAATGCACACAAGGATTTTGGAAAAACTTAGTTGCTGTTTTATAAGCAATCATTTTCAGCATTCGGCCTGCGTTCCTGACTTTGTGTTCTGCAGGCAAAGTTTTCTAAAACCAAGGTGGATAAGAAATGTTCTTACCTAACTGAAGCCATAAAATAACCTTAACCTTATCTTGATTTGTGGTGTAAAAATAATGTGATTCTATGTGAAGAATCTAAAAGATCTGAATCTCACCCACACCTGGTGCCGGAGAGTCTCCGAACATAAGGGCGTTGTGTTTTAGGCCATGCTTGCTGCAATAGTTTAACATTTTGAGAGCTTTTAATTAGTAATTGGTAATCCCTTGTAACAGCGTTTTCCTTTATTTTATTAAAAAAAAAAATTTAAGTTTTAGTTTGTTAAAAAAACAAATGGAAATAACTACTTCTGTATACTTTGTGCTGTTTTAGCCATTCATATATCCAACTGTTCAGCTTATTCAGGAAAATGGTGTTATGGCTTTTAGTTTTTCTAACTTTTAAACTTTTAAATAAATTTAGGTTTATTTACAAATGTTTTCCCATAGAAATACATTGAGATCTCTTCAGTTCCTTAAAATAAACATTCTATGAAATCTGCTCCAGCTACCTTTTTTCTACTTTTAACTTTTAACAGGTCTTTTGGTATATTAACTTTTAGCTACCCTTTAGCTACTTTAGCTAGTGTTCTGCTTTTTTAGCTTTAATAACTTAGTTTTAGCTGCTTCAGCAACTTTCAGCGCTCGGCATTCACTTTGCGTTTTCACACAACATGCCGTTTCTTCAGTTCATAATGAATTGTGTAACTTTACAGGCATCTGCCAGCGTTGGGGGAGAGTCTGGCCACCCTGGTGGGAGCCATGCCTGTGGCGTTTCTAGAGCCTCATCTTAACGCCCACAACCCACTTTCAGTCTTCAACACCAAAACCCCCAGAGAGCGAGCCAGTGAGTGTCCAGCTTTGACTTCCAGCACAGCGATTACAGCCAGAGTGACGGGTGTTTTTTCGTTGCAGTCCTCAGTATGCCCGACACGGTGGAGGAGATGTGTCCAGAGATGCCTCAGCTCGACAAACTGCTCAAAGACGTCAACGACGTCTCAGAGTGTGGCGCCCGCTACAGTGACATGCCGCAGGTCTGAAGAACTCATTGGATATTTTGAGATTAAAGTTTCTTTTTTTTTAGATGCGTGACATAAAAATGAAACATAATAGTCATTAAAAGTTCAGAACCCCTTAACTTTATTCTTTAAAATATTGCAACTAACCACCTCTTTTTGGTTTAGTTGTTTTACAGTTTATTTGAAATGATGTAGAACACCTAAACATTGTGCACATTATCTCTACTGGGCATAAAACTTAGATATTCAGCAAATGGACTTTACATCACAGCAAACTTTATCCTTTAACTGGAATGGGTCTTTAAATCGTTGTCATTCTGCTTTTATAAAACATCTAAATATTTTCCTCATTTCTCATACTTGCAAAAGATGGGTTACATTTTCTTACCCTTAAATTACTCATTCACAGAAATAGTGCATTTATGTTGTAGCTGTAACTGTTTTAAGCTCAAGCAGCCTGTTTCCTGCAGGTCATCGAGGTGGTCCTCCCCATGCTGTGCAACTATTTGTCTTACTGGTGGGAGAAAGGTCCGGAGAACTCTCCTCCAGACACCGACTGCTGCACCATGGTGACTTCTGAACATCTCAGCATCATTCTGGGAAATATTCTTAAGATCCTGAACAACAACCTCGGCATTGAGGACGCCCCCTGGATGAAGAGGATTGCAGGTAAATCCATCAAGGCTATAAGTAAGATTGGCAATTTTTAGCATAAAATAAATAAAAGATACGTACTCTATTCATACAATAACAGTAACATAATGCCAAAGGGCTCCATTTGAATTGGTTGTGGTTGTAATGTTTTAAAATATTAAATACATGATAATCCTACTGTTTGTCTTTATTTTGATCTGCTGCAGGTTTCTCCTTAGGTTCAGTTTTTATTTTTCTTACCTGAATTACTTTTTTTTTCATTTTTCACTTGTATTTGTTGGAAAATTGTAATTAGTGTGACTTTTTTAATGTCTGCCTCCAAATCCGTTCAAGATAATGGTTTAAAATCTGTTTTGAGAAAAGACAAAAATACATCTCTGTTTACAAAGGTACTTAAAAACTGTGGTTAAACAGGAGCAAAATAACACATATCTTCAGTATTTGTAGAGATATCTCTTACCTCTTCAGTGCTGTTTATTGGTAACTAATTCTTGTTTAATTTTCTGCCATTTTAAAGAAAATAAAACTCAATCAAACCAAAACCAAACAGAATGACCAACAGGCTACACTAAGGCTGCTAAAATCCCAATAAAACTCATCTGAATGAGGAGAATATAACTGTTTTAAAATATTTTATTGGATATTAAAAAGGCATTTAAAAGTATTTGATGATTGATTTTACAGCCAGTATTCTTCAGGCACATGCAAATCAATTTGGTGACTTCTAAACCTGCGACGCAAACCTCTCCTGATGGATTTATTACTGGACACATCAGTCTGTCAGTCTGGACTTTAATGTCCCTCGTCTCTGTTTCCAGTCTACTCTCAGCCAATCATCTGCAAAGCCGGAGCTGATTTGTTAAGAACCCACTTCCTGCCCACTCTGGAAAAACTAAAGAAGAAGACAGTGAAGGTCATTATTATTATCTTTTATTAGAGAGGGCTGTGAAAGAATATTATCATCTGAAGTGTAAAACTATGTTTAGAAATAAACAGATTGTTTTGTGGTTGTGCTCAGGTGGTGTCTGAGGAGGAGCTGCTGAAGGCCGACAGTAAAGGTGACAACCAGGAGGCAGAGCTGCTCATCCTAGATGAGTTTGCTGTTCTCTGCAGGGACCTCTATGCTTTTTATCCCATGCTCATTCGTTATGTGGACAACAACAGGTACAATATAGATATTCCACACAATTCAGTGTTTTTTGATGAGTGAAACTAACAAAAAGCTGTTTGTCGACTGCAGGTCCAGGTGGCTGAAGGAGCCGGACGCAGACTCCACTGAGCTCTTCAGGATGGTAGCTGAGATCTTCATCCTCTGGTGCAAGTCTAATGTACGTCTCACTGCTTTATCTGCCACAGTAATTATTGTAATACCAGATCAACAGTCTGATTGATTTTTTTTTTTGTGCTCTGGTGCAGAACTTCAAGCGTGAGGAGCAAAACTTTGTGATTCAGAATGAGATCAACAATCTGGGCTTCTTAACCGGGGAGGGCAAGGCGAAGATGTCTAAGGTGAAGATCACGTGAAACACGTGATGGTTGAACATTTTCCAATCATTTCTCCTTTACAAGCATCTCAAATTAAATTTAATCCCGGCGTAGTGTAAAAGGTGAAACAGTTCACTATACTTTTAGGATTTCTGTCTGCTCTGATTGAACCATGTTGAAGTTCAGAGCTGCAGCTTTATTTTTATGTTCTGGTAGGAATTGTGCAAGTTAATTGCACAATGACGAGTTATATCATCTGTGAGACATAATGACTCCATCTTAGAGGGCGTTGGAACTTCACAAACCTCATTTTGCTTCTTTTAATAATATTTGATATGTAATATTTAATCACTGAAGTGTTGTTTGTGTCTGTAGTCTGGTGGGGATCAGGAGAGGAAACACAAGCGCCGCCGTGGTGAATATTACTCCATTCAGACATCTCTGATCGTAGCGGCTCTGAAGAAGCTGCTGCCTATTGGCCTGAACATGTGCACCCCAGGAGACCAGGAGCTCATCTCTCTGGCCAAGATACGCTACAGTCTGGTGAGCTGAAGTTATAAATGTTTGCTCACTTTTTAAATATTGAGGCGTGTTATTGAGTACATGAACTCTTTACACACCCTTAGCTCTAATTATTGAAAGTCTTTAAGTAGAGTGATTATTTTAGTTTATTTAGTTTGGAGTTGTGCATGGGCAAACACTGGAAGTTACAAAAGTGCATCACTTTTAATAAACGCCTCTTAATGATACTTATGGTGCTGTGTCTGTGGCAATGCTGTACTTTTTATTGCCCGCCGCCAGAAGGGGCTGTCAAGTCTCATGCATTGACCGTGAGACACAGGCATTTCATGACGTGCACACACCACACTTTGTATTTCTCACGCTAAAACCCCCCCCCCCCCCTTTTTTTTTCTTTTTTCGGAGAGGAACCAATGTGCAGCGCAATGTTTCACAATAAGGGGCACAGCTGCAGTGTTGCCAACTTTGTCTCTATATTTAGCACGTTTTCAGACCCCTCTAGCACCAAATCTAGTGACTTTTTTTCCTGCGTTATTGGAGACTTTGGCAATTACATGTGAAAGCACCAATCGTTTTGTACTTCCTGCCCTTAGCATGCCATAAGCCCCTCCCACTTCCCAAGCACTGACAGCGTGTCAGTGTCACTGCAGAGAGGAGACCCACTCCACTTCATGTCTGCATAGCAAATGAATCATGCACGTACAAAACTGCTTCTGATCTCGCCCTGGATTTACAAAGCGGGATGTAATTATAATTTTTAATGTAATGGTTGTTTTTCACTGACAGTTGTGCTAAAATAAATCCCTGTAGTTCCAACCCCAGATAAAGGAGGGGGTTAAATGTAGAGCAGGCAATTCCATGACACATAACTGTCTTTTGGTTAAATTTGATATTCTGACAAAATTAATTTATGTAGTGTGTTTTAGCAAAACATCTCATGAACCACTGGATGGGTTTTAATGGTACTTTCAGAAAGTAATCATTGGATGTACGTCTACAACTGATAAACCTTTGGAGCCAACCCAATTCAAGATGGCCTCCAGCTATTGAGATCAAATTTGATGTGGTAAAAGTCATTACCAACAAACTGCTTTAATGATGTCAACCTACAGAAAATGCATGTAAATCAGGGTAGCTTTATAACCACTTCCTCTCTATTCAAGGGTTGTTGTGTCACAATAAAGTAACAACACTTCACTGCAGATTTAGATTGTGCATCCTGTTTCCTCCTCACAGAAAGACACAGACGATGAAGTGAAGGAATACTTGAATCAGAATCTGCACCTTCAGGAAAAGGTAAGTTAATGTTCAGAGATTCAACCAAGGAGAACGAAATAAAACATTCTTTATACATTACAACAAAATACTGAGTATTAGGTACAATTAGGCCAAAATTGCGGTAGTTTCTTTATTAATTTGAGTGTTTTTGTACTTTTTAGTCTGATGACCCGGCAGTTTATTGGCAGATGAACCTTTACAAAGACGTTGTGGTGAAGAGTGAAGAACCAGCAGACTCAGGACGAACGGTGGACAGAATCCAGAGCATCTCTGCAGCAGTCTTTCATCTGGAACAGGTAATATTCAGAAATAAACTTAGACAATAAGTGAGGTGATGTAATATTTGTTGTAGCATAAATATCTATATTTATCACAGTTAGAGTTTAAAGATGAAACAAAACAAGATGTTTCTGCTGTAAAACAGGAAGTTGTCATAATACAGCTTTGACGATGATTCGTCAAAATAATTTTAAAGCCAAAATGCTGAACAATAATTCATCTTTTCTTCTTATTTTACCATAGACATCTGGGGTTGATTTTGTTGATAAAAGTCCTGCCAAAAAAAAAAAAAAAAGTTATAAAACAGGAAAAGCAAAATTGCTCATGTTTACCCAATAGATTAAATAATATTTGTGTAAATGCTGGTTTTGCACAACATTTAGTATTTGTAAGTTTTATACATTTCAAAATATTTAACTTTTTTTCCTCACAGAAATACATTAAAATTTCAGTCTTATGCTACTTTTACCTTCTAGCTTCAGTTTTGCTACTTTTAGTTAGCCTTTTACTATTTTATCTTTAGCTAGCCTTTTTCTACTTTTAGCTTTCTGCTATCCTTTTGGAACCTCTGCTACTTCTAGCTTTAAGCTAAAAGTAGCATGATGTTTTTAACTTTATCAATTACAGTAGCTAGCCTTTCAGCTTTCAGCTAACATTTAGCTATTTTTAGATTTTAACTACCCATTTGATACTTTAGCTTTTAGCTCTTGGCTTCCATTCAGCATCTTTTGGCATCTGTTTTGCTCCTTTTAGATTTTTTTTTTATCTTGTTTTAACTTTTACCATCTTGGTTTCAGCTTCATCAGCAAATATTTAGCAAAGCGCTCAACGTTAACTGCACTTTCTTTTTCTAGTGAATTATGTTTACAGCACCGTCCTGCAGTTTAATCTGTAAAGGAAGATTTTGGTTTATTAGTTTCATGAGATTATGTGATTCCTATAACATTTGTTACATCTCAGGTTGAACAACCTCTGAGGAATAAGAAGTGTGTGGGGCAGAAGCTGCTGTCCAAACAGCGTAAACGAGCTGTGGTGGCTTGTTTCCGCATGGCTCCACTTTACAATCTACCCAGGTGAGTTTTTTTTTTTTCCCTTTTTATTACAATTATCGCGCCTATGCATATTTCAGTTTTTTTTTTAAACGTTACATTTAAAATACTGATTTGTCTAATCCTAACTGTGTAGACACGGGGGATTTTTCTTGATTGTTTGCCCGTGTAAACCCCTCATCACCTCCCTACTGACATTCTCTCCTCTGTGTTGTTTTCTTGTTTAACACTACCTCACGCTCCCTCAGATACAAAAATAATAATTACTTCCTGAATGGCTATCGGGAGGTTTGGCTGGAAAAGGCGTTCAAAGCCTCCAGCTTTGACCGCCTGTTCTCCCTGCTGACGGTAAAGTGACACTACGGGTCGAATGCTTCATTTCAACCCCACACACACTTATCATCTACCAAACTGTGACCCGATCTCTGCCTATTAGCCAACTGTTCGTTCTGATTGGTCTGATGACTATTTAAAGATGGAAAAACTCTATTTTTGCAGGTTTTTTTCACGTCAAGGAAAAAATAAAAACAACATTAAAGTATTAAATCTGATTTTAAAATTGATCAGTTGTTTACATAAATAAGTCTTTGTTTCAGTATAATTTAAGAGGCTGTTTTAAGTTATGGATCCTCCTGTTGTGATTTTATCTAACATTTAGAGAAAAGTGGCACAGTTTCTCAACACATGTTCCTCTTTTTGAACAAATTTGTTTTGAGATTGCGATTCCTAAACAGAACTGATCACATTCTGTGTTGGGAAACTGCACATCCCTCTGAAACTGTGATCAATTTTTCACCCTGATAAAAAATATCTGCAAGTCATTTTAGAAACCAAACATGACCAGTCAGAAGAGCCAGTGGATCCCACATTGACCAATCACCACCCTGCTTGAAATGCACTTCCTGTAACCCCTTCCTCCTCCTGACATCTCTCCTTCCTGTCTCATCCAAGGAAACCTCACCAGAACCCACCCTAATGCTGCTGTCCCTCCTTCCCATCCTCTTCATTCCTCCCCACCTCCCCTAACCTCCCCCTCCCCAGGCATCGCGCTATCAACCTCTTCATCCCGGCCTATGAGAGACTTTGGATAGAGGCAGAGGAGTACTCCTTTGAGGAGAAGCTAGTTCAGGATCTGGCAGTAAGTACCGGGCTCGCCTTGCCCACGCGCCACGTGCCCTGCGTTGGCACCCCACTGCCGGTCCTGTCTGCAGAATGCTTCTTCAGCTCTGCGCCCGTTGAGCCCTGGGAGCGCGCCCGAGCAGGGACCTTGCTCAAAGCACCCAGGGGCCCTCGCTGTAGGCATGCTAAGCCCTTCAGACAGAGATCCGTCAGGAGTCAGAGGCTGCATGAACAACTCAGGAGACACAGGGCCAGCTCCAGCGCTCACAGCTTTAGAAAAGCAGGCTATGCCGTTCTGACAGCAGTGGTAAGGAGGGATTTCACTACAAGTAGGAGAGTGTGACTAGCTGTTTAAGGCCCGGATCCAACCCATCAGTTGTCTTTTCGCTGTACTCTGTAAGTGTGTGAAGGTGACGTTACAGTGGCCATATTGTCAGTGGCATGCTCACGTAGTCTTGTGAAGATCACATTTCATTTTAGATTTTTGTATCAAAAACTGTAATTATATTTTTCAATTTTTCTAGAATAAAGTACAGCTTTGTTTACAGCATCAAAATATTCACTGTCAGTTTATGGGTGAAGTCAGTTTTAAACCTGTCAGATTAGTTTGCTATAGTAGATATTGTCCCTCATTCTGAGGATCAGTTTTCATGTTTAAAGGAATATCACTAAACAGCTTACTGCTTGCATCTGTTTGCCACAGCATGTTTTGGAAAACCTGTTCCAGCGCTGTTCACAATCCACTGTTTAACCTCACTGTCCTGTCCTCTCCACAAATCACCGAGACAAAAAAACCAAACTTCATCTGCATGCTAGTGCATTTAAGTGTTTTTAGCAAATGTGAAAATGTGTACAACTGTTTGTAAGTTCCTGAAAAAAAGGTGCATATTTAAGTATGTAAGATGAGTGGTTTACACAACCCCAATACAGAACAAATTGAGACGCTGTAAATGTAAATAAAAACAGAATGTGGTGATTTGCAAATTTCTTAAACCCTTTTATTTACATTGGAACATAGTAAACATGTCAAATGTTGAAATTAAAGAGTTGCACCTTTTTTATGAAAAAGTAAGAGAATTTTGAATTTGATGGCAGCAACACATCTCAAAGAAGTTGGGACAGGGGCATGTTTACCACTGTGAAGCACTCCTTCTTTCTGTAAACACTGAGGAACTGAGAAGACCAGCTGCTGGAGTTTTTGGCAGGCCAGTTCACCACCCAGACTCTTCTACTATGAAGCCAGGCTGTTGTAATGGAAGCAGTATGAAGTTTAGCATCGTCTTGCTGAAATATGCAAGGCCTTCCCTGAAAAAAGTTGTCTGGATGGGAACATATATTCTAAAACCTGTATATACTTTTCTGCAATGATGGTGCCTTTCCAGATGTATAAGTTGCTCATGTCAAACGCACTAATGCACCCCCATACCATCAGAGAGGCAGGCTTTTTGAACAGTTCTCCTCTTTGCCTCAGTCCATTTTAAATGAGCTTTGGTCCAGAGAAGATGGCAGCGTTTCTGGATGGTGTCACATCTGGCTTCTTCTTTGTGAACTGTGTTTACAGACAGTGATCTGTGGAAGTGTTCCTGAGCCCAGGCAGTGATGTCCAGAACAGAACCAGATCTGGTTTTAATGCAGTGGCCCCTGAGGGCCTGAAGATCACAAACATCCAATACTGACTTTCAGTGTCTTGTCCTTTGAGCTCAGAGATTTCTCCAAATTATTGAGCTCGTTAGATATTATGAACTGAAGATGATGGGTTATTCAAAGTCTTCTCAATTTTCTATTGATGAACATTATTTTGAAATAGTTCAGCTATTTTTAGACACAGGTTTTTGTAGACTGATGAACCTCTGTCCAGCTTCACTTCTGAGAGATTCAGCCTCTAAAATGCTTGTTTTATACTCAGTTCTCTTACTAAACTGTTGACGCTTAACCTAATTTGTTACAAAATGCTCCTTCAGCTGTTTTATTTATACTCCTGACTTTTACAATATTTTGTTGCCCCTGTCCTGAGTTTTTGAGATGCTTCACTGCCATCAAATTCAACATTACCTTATTCTTTCCTAAGAATTTTACTATTTCTGATTTTACACATTGTTTACTGTTCAGTTGTGATTAAAATATGAATTTAAGAGATTTGTAAACCACTGCATTCTGTTTTTATTTACAATTTATACAATGTCCCAACTTTTTAAAAATTGTGGTTGTATTAAAATTCTTACTGAGCTCAGCTAAGTCCTTCGCTTGTGGACCTCTGCAGAAAACCCCGATGAAGATTGTGGAGGAGGAGGAAGAGGAGGCGGCTGAGATCCGACCGGACCCTCTGCACCAACTCATTCTCCACTTCAGCCACAACGCTCTGACAGAAAGGAGGTCAGGCAGTTTTTATGACTGAACATCACAGCAAGTGTTCACTTGAAATTGTCTGCAATCTTTGCCTTACAGAAAACAAGCTTCAAAAATGTGACAAAGTTCTTTTTGCATCAGTTTGTGACAATAATGCAATCTGTTTGCTTCTTTTCAGCCACTTGGAAGAAGATCCTTTATATATTGCATATGCAGACATGATGGCAAAGGTAGTCGCCTCTTACATCACCACTCATTAAACATCGTCTCCCAGCTTTTGTCAAATTTAACAGTTTCATTTTCAACCATTTTTCAGAGCTGTGCAGAGGATGAGGAAGAGGAGGAAGAAGAAGGGAAGGAAAAAACATTTGAGGTATTTTGGTTCACGCAGCTTTTGTCAATTTGTTTTAAAACTGTGTGAGTTACTGCATGTGTGTCTTTCACCTTCAGGAAAAGGAGATGGAAAAGCAGAAAATCTTGTATCAGCAGGCAAGGCTGCACGCTCGTGGAGCCGCTGAAATGGTGCTGCAGATGATCAGTGCTAGTAAAGGTATAAGATGAAAGTAGCTTTTCTTGAAGGAATGCATATCGCCTGCCGCCTTACATGCCAAAGTTTTAAACAGTGATTCTGTTTTTTGGGGTTTTTTTTGTCCTGTTATGGCATCTCAGGTATACCATATGGAGAAGATGGCTGCCTACATGTGCCAGAACAGATTTGCTCTACAATAAGGATATCTCAACATGAGAATCCTAATTACATGATTTACTTTATTGGATCAAGACTGAATCTAGCATCATAGTAGGCAGGCCACATTGTTGTAATAGCAACCTGTTTGTATGACCTTCAACCATCAGGACTTTTTTGTGAATCGGTGCGTGAAGATGTGTGTTTGTGTTTGTGTGTGGGGGGGTGTAACAGTGATTCTGAACGATCAGTTAGAGCTTTGAGTATCTGTTGCAGATGACTCTCTATTTTAATAAAATGACTTTTAAACAACCAAACTGAACCTGAGATATATATTTTTGACAACACAGTCTTGGTAACTGCTGGTGGGATGAAGCATTTAATCAAGTGAATAAACATTTTATTACTTCTTAATTTGTTTAAAAAAATCAGACGAGGGATCTCTTTAAACTTTTTTTCCCCAAAACTCTATATTGCTGCCAGCCTCTGCTTTCTCTGACACAGGGGTGTCAAACTCCAGGCCTCAAGGCTCCTCTGTCCTGGAAGTTTTAGGTTTTTCTGCTCCAACACACCTGATTCAAATGGTTTAATTACCTCCTCACCAAATAACCAAGTTCTCCAGAAGCACGTCCACAAGTCATTCATTTAAACCAAGAACACATCTAAAATATGCAGGAGAGCGGGCCCCTATAGACGAAGTGACACCTGTGATCTGAGTGTTTTATTTCTACCATCAGGTCGTTTGGGCCCCATGGTGACCTGCACTCTCAAACTGGGCATCTCCATCCTAAATGGAGGCAATGTGCAAGTTCAGCAGGTGAGCGAATCCGGCACTGATTAATCCATACATGGCGTGGTGTAGCTGTGTTTTAATGTTTTACTCTTCTCTCATCACAGAAAATGCTTGATTACCTGAAAGAAAAAAGAGACGCAGGCTTCTTCAAGAGTCTGTCAGGACTGATGCAGTCTTGCAGGTAGGTGTTGCTAAATTATTCTGGCTGCATTAAACAGACACATGGTGCTAATAGTGTGAATGCTAATTCAGCAATCACACAAATTCACTTCTGCATACTTTGTGCTATTTTAGCCATTCATGCATCTAAACATTGAGCTCATTCAGGAGATGGGTGCTATGTAACTTACGTTTTGTTCACCTAGTGTCCTGGACTTGAACGCATTTGAGAGGCAAAACAAAGCAGAAGGACTTGGCATGGTGACAGAGGAAGGTTCGAGTAAGTGATACGCTGGTTTATGTGACAGTCCACAGACTTACTCATCCAAGATGCAAAATTGGATCCTGAAGTTTATCTCTGCAATTAAAGAAACTCCTTATCACTCTGATTATGGATCAATATAGCTTATGCTGAATTATGCAGTCATTTGTTTTGTTTTTGGGTTTGGGTTTTTTTTTCTATGGCCTTTCAGTTAATCAAAATTTCATCTCTATCAATATAAATTTTGCTGCTTGCACAGGAGTCCCTGAAGTTGTCAGTGTTGTCTCAGAGGTGGTATCTCACTGGGCTGTGACTTGTTGGCGACTCAAAACTACAAGAAAATCTGCAAATTTTTTGTTGTAGTTTCACTGAATTTTGAATGTTTGTGACCAGAGCGCTGTGTGGCAGCATTGTTAATGACCAGTTTCTGAAAATCACGACCCATTTTTTGTGCACACAGCTTACAAAACTGCATTCTTGCTTGCGCACATTTTGTTGCCCACATCGTACCACCATGGCTCGCTTTGTACCCACCTTGGCAGCCGGTCCCACATTTATGATTTAATCTGATGGAGTACACTGATGAAATGAAGATGGGCAGATTTGGGCCAGTTTTTTAAAAATGATTTATCATTAATCATATATTTTTGTCTTGTGCAAGCCATGTTTTATTGTTTGCTGTGTACAGCACTTTGGTCCCTTATGGTTGTTTAAAGTTGGATTGAGTCGGTGTGGTTTTTAGACCTGAACTTGTTTTTTGTCAGAGGAGAGCTCCCCCTGCAGGTGCCAAACTACAGCTCTAGTACTCTTGAGTCATGTTGGAGACATCTGTGACTACTCTTACTATTTTGAGAGCATATTCTGCCGCACAAATTTTTTTTGAACTTGTTCAAAACTGAAGCAACAGAACTCGGCGCCTCTGCTACTCATGCGAGGAAATTGAGAACCTCCACAAACGTTGCGGGACGATCTGGAGACTTCCTTGTTAATGCCATACACCAACGAGCCCAGTGAGATACTACCTTTACTGTCTTTCTGATGTAATAAAAATAGGAAAGGTTCTAAATGTATTGTAGAACTCTGGACATTCTCATTGGTTTTTGTTGAGTGAAAACCCACTTTATGTCAAATATTTCATACTGACGTATTAGAAATAGAGAAACAGTCTAACATATTTGATCTTACAGGATAGAAATCTTTCACCTCTCTAGATTCCAACCCAATCTTCACATAAATGCTTCTCATATCCAACATGTTTGTCTTTCCATCATTCAGTCCTCTGCTAATCATTTCCACTGAGATTTACATGTAACAATTCACCGTTAGCGCTGGTGTCTCCGTAACCTTTCACCATGACGGAGTTCTTAGTTTCTTAGCTAGACTGGCCTATGATTTTCCCTTGTCTTTAACTATTTTTAACTGCATGTCTTTGTTTTTCCACTTGTAGCGGATGTTTTCATATCTCTTCGTATTGTAACTCCGTGTCTTCTCTTTTTGCTTATGTCTTCGTGTGCTGTTTGTCTCCTTCCTTTCATTTTAAAAACCCATCGATGGCAGTCCACACTAAGCGGGGTAAATAGCAAATCTAGATCATCGTGATATGGCTATGCTTCCAACTCCGAATGTCCCTTTTTCATGTCTGTGGTCCATACTCTCCCTGCTCTAATTTGAACTCAACCCCCTCCCATCTCGATGTCTGCAGGGAGACACACTGCATGCTGATGTTGGCGTACACACCAAGTGAACCATTAAAATCCATTGCCTGTTTTTTTTATTTATTTTTTTATTCTGCTACATTTGTTTCCCATTTCCCCTCATAATAACATTTACTAATGCAAATCCTGTTACTGAAGCTCAAAAATCTCCGGCTGAGTGCCACTTCCACCGGGTTTGACTGAAGGTCTGTGGACCCTCCCACAGCTCAAGCAAAGCTTTGTCTTGCTTTGGATTTTGGGGCCTATTTCATAAAGCTGGTCATGATACACAATTCTAACTTTCACGTGGTTTTACTTGCTCACAGATTTTAAATTCATCTAATTGTGGATTCTGAATTAGGTGGTTCATTTTAAAAGCGAATTATAAACACGTCTGCCCGCTGCTTCCGTAACTTTCGTCAGGCCCAGTTGTGGTCTGCATGTGAAAGTTATCCGGCTTCCTCCAGCTTATGGAAATGTCCTAGTGTTTCATTGTTGTTTTTATATAAAAGCATTTTTTTTTTCTTTACAACACGGCACTTTGGATTCAGTTTTTAATCTGCAATCTAAAGGACATCAAAACCAGTTTTGAACATGAGACCTGCCCTGCTTGCCTTTATAAATGCTTTTGAGGGGAGTTTCACCTTTTAGACCGTCATATATTGAGCAAATAAAGACTTTTTCTTGTTGGGCTCCCAAATGTATTCACCAAAATATCTGTTTTTACAAGGCTCCAAGGTGCTACAGAATGATGAGTTCACCAAAGATCTGTTCCGGTTTTTGCAACTTCTCTGTGAGGGGCACAATGGAGGTGAGAATGGTAGCTTTATAAATACCAACACTGACCTCTTATTGCCCGGATTCTTTTATTTTGTTCTTTTTTTTGTCAGATTTCCAGAATTTCCTGAGAACCCAAACTGGAAATACAATGACGGTCAATATCATCATCAGCACTGTGGATTATCTGCTTCGTCTGCAGGTGAGAGGAACACAGTGCCTGACTTTATCTTCATTATTATCGTCATCATCGGGACAATTGTCACTGTGATCATTTACTCACTCTTATGCTCCCTTAAGGAATCGATCAGTGACTTCTACTGGTATTATTCTGGGAAAGATGTCATTGATGAAACTGGGAAACTTAACTTCTCCAAAGCTTTATCTGTAGCCAAGCAGATATTCAACTCACTGACTGAGTACATCCAGGTAAAAACTAGATCCCCCAGTCATCATGGTTGAATATTGAAATCAAGACTCGGTTTCAATGTTTTCTTTATTTCTGTCACCTCTTACTTGCAGGGGCCTTGTATTGGAAACCAGCAGAGTTTAGCTCATAGCAGACTGTGGGACGCAGTTGTGGGCTTCTTGCACGTGTTTGCAAACATGCAGATGAAGCTGTCACAGGTACATTAAATCAAGCATTTCTTTCTGATAATGCAACAATCTTTTTCTTGGAATACACTGATATGAAAGTCATTGTTGCTCATCATTTGTTTGTTAAAATGTTCAAAGTTTAAATTATTACTATGTCCATGTAGTTGTGTTGGCTGTGCATTGTGAAACATTGAAAGGCATTGCAAGTGTACACATTTAAAACTGCTGTTAAGGACAGTGTTAAGCAGAATAAAATATATGTGTACTAATTTCATGGCTGGATATGTCATTTAAAACAGAAAATGTAACCTGGCTCAGCCTTTGAGCTCCTCCTTCCTGAGGAGACAATGTTGTAATGTCAAGCTAGTAACCAGCTCAGAGGTGGTAGTGATTGATAGTAGTTAGTGTCTCCTTTGAATCATTTTTCTCTCAGGAACAGTGGATTCACATTACAGTAGAAAGTCTCGGATGATCCAGAGTAAAGTGACTTCTTTAAGCAGTGTCATAACTTCTGAAAATTCTTTCTACTATCAGCGACTTGCTGAAGTGAAGCGTAGAGCCAGACCAAGAGACGTGACATTAGCCAATATGTAGGCCTACACATGCTTGTTTTGGTGCTGATTTTTAAATTAATTGTTATATTTTAAATAGTGAACAGTTTATGATCAATCTCTAAAGGTTTTTTTGTCTGATCTGCTTGTAGGATTCCAGTCAAATTGAGCTGCTGAAGGAGCTGATGGACTTACAGAAGGACATGGTCGTCATGTTGCTGTCTCTCCTTGAGGGTAAGACTCTGACGCTTTAAAATCTTTAAAAATGCATAGAAATAGCCTTACCTTCCTTAAATAAACAAATATGCATATTGTGAAAACGGGACAAGAGTGTGCTGTAATGAGCCTCCCAGTAAGCCTGGTCAAGCATTAACTGCAGCAAACAGCCGACTTGACGCGCCATGGTGGCCTGTACTCATGGATCACGCATTAAGTCTAAAGAAATAAATGAATTAAATCTTTACAAGCTGTTACTTCATACCAGTCAGCTAGTATTCAATCAGTGATAAGACAATCAAACCTTATTGTATTTGTTTAATAAATGGTTTTTATACTTTTTTTTTAATTTAAAGAGTGAAAAACACAGTTTTAACTCTTCACAACAATTATTCCACACCTGAATCCCTCTAAGTGAAGTACAATTGTTTTTAATATTTGTCCTGACCTTCAGTTTTTTTAAACAAATCCTTCTCTCTTAATTCATAATTTGTTTCTTTAATTTCCAACCACTTTTGTTTACACCTTGGAAGGAGTTTATTATAAACTTTGTACATAGTCAATGCTGTTCTAAGCTCTACTAAATCATAAAATTTT
>JAOXNZ010000085.1:5247073-5258849 GCA_028566095.1 Kryptolebias brasiliensis
AAATAAAAGACTTTTATTCATTTCTTATGTTTTCTAATGAAAATATATTACTACAGGGCAACAAAATAGCTTAAAAATCTTCAATGAAAATACAAACAGTTACAAAATTGCAGAAGGAGGAAAAACGAACAAAAAAAAAAACCTGGATAAAACATGTAAAAAACTTTTGTAGCTGTGATAGACTCTCAAACACCTGTCAGAGCTCGAGTTGTAAAAACTACAGCAAAACTCCTTTGCAGGTCATAATTTCAGCAAACATTCAAAAATACACTTTTCACTAATTTAAAATATTCATAATTCCTATGAGAAAGTCTTCATTTTAACAAAACAGGACAGAAGATGAAATCTAAAAACATACTGCTGTGAGAAGATGAATAAAATGGCAGAAAATATTCCCTCTGTGAAAGGTAAGTTGTATACTTTGCTGTCTAGGTTACTGGCGAGACAGAAGAAGAGGTTGAAGAAGACGAAAACAGCTGGGATGGTGATGAAGATGATGAGAACACGCTGTTTGACATGGACGAGTTTGTCCTTCAGGAGAGCACTGGATACATGTTACCAACACTGCGTTTCTTGGCTGTATTCCACACGGTTATTTCCCTCCTCTGTCTGTTCGGGTACTACTGTCTGAAGGTACACACTTTACCGCCTCAGCGGCCTGCCTGTACTTGGATGTTTTGGTAAAGTATTACATCAATTATGTTTTGCTTTTAGGTTCCTTTGGTGGTTTTCAAGAGGGAGAAGGAGATCGCCAGGAAGCTTGAATTTGACGGCCTGTACATCACCGAGCAGCCGTCGGATGATGACATCAAAGGCCAGTGGGATCGACTCGTCATCAACACGCCGTGAGTCACTGACACTTCTGTCCTTGCACTTGTTTTATTAAATATATAAGCATTGGAAGTTAAACGTCTTCGTTTGGATTTCAGATCGTTCCCAAACAACTACTGGGACAAATTTATTAAGCGCAAGGTGAGTGAAGAACTACAACACGGATTCTGTGTTGGGAGTGTGACGTTTTCTGAGATACTTAAAGGATTTATAACACAGTTACAGTATGTGGGATAATCTGGAGGTGATGAAATGGTTCTAGGATTGGTTTGATAAGCATGTTGTCCTCCTGAACACGTAGGTGATCAACAAATATGGTGACCTGTACGGAGCTGAACGCATCGCTGAGCTCTTAGGTCTGGATAAAAGTGCTCTGGACTTTGACCCCACAGTGGAGACCGTCGAGAAGGAAGCTTCCCTGCTTTCGTGGTGAGAATTAGTTTAATCCAACCATTTTCTTTACCTGCTTTTTCATGCAGGGACATGAAGAACTGGCGCCCATCTTTAGTGGTCATTGGGCAAAAGCCTGGGCAGGTCGCCATTTTATCACATTCAGTCACACCTAAGAACAATTTAAAGTTACCAAATAACCCAACAATCATGTACCCGTTACTGAGCGTGGTCATTTATTTTAAAAAAGAGGATCAAGTCAAGAAAATCAACTAAGTAAAAATAGTTGGAAAAAACTTTCAACATTCACTTCAGGTATTACCTGACCAAGTTAAAAAACAGTTTATATAAAGTTATTTCTATCATGTGAACATTTCATCACAAAATACTGATCAAATCAAAGTAAATCAAATAAAAAGCAGGTAAATGGACCTTTGACCTATAGTTGATGCTCCTCACTCATTTGAACTGATTGCAGATGCCTGTTAAATCTAACTAACATTATTAAAGCATTAAGCCTTTTCTGAAGTAAAAATGACTAATATTCAAAATTATTTCAACATAAAATCAAACCAGTCTGTATGTAACTTCAATAATTATCATTGATCTGTATTAATGTTAAAACATTTCTTTAGTCCATAGATAGTTCATATTTAGCAGCAACATCCTTTTTACAATTAAAACAATTTTGTTTTGTTATTAACAGGTTGAGCTCCATTGACACAAAGTACCACATCTGGAAAATGGGAGTGGTTCTGACTGATAATGTGAGTTTTATTTATTCACAAACCAGTTTTTGTAACATTACTGCCTTCAATGCCGAATAAAATTTAAAACCTTTTAACAGTCGATTCATTCGTCACTGTAGTGAACAAATCTTACTGAAAGCAGAATACTGATCAGTTCTTCTCTCGTCTTTAGTACTTCCTGTACCTGATCTGGTATACCATCATGTCCATTTTTGGACACTTCAACAACTTTTTCTTTGCTGCTCATTTGCTGGACATCGCCATGGGCTTCAAGACGCTTCGCACCATCCTGTCGTCTGTCACTCACAACGGGAAGCAGGTGAGTCCCTCTACCAGCAGAGGGCGCTAGAAAACAAATGGAGTCGAACATCAGCAGTACATTCTAATGGTTTGCATATTATTTTTAACCTCCACAAGTATGTAAATATACAGTCACGCCTTTCAGGATAAGCTGTGATTCCACACCTTATTTCACACATTTAATTCTAAAAAAACAATCTGCATCTTTATGATGTCTGTATATGACTAAACACCTCCAAAAATAAACAAATGTCTTCTAGAAAAGAAAACAATTGATGCTTTGACTATAAAAGCATCAATTATAAAGGTTTTCAGGCATCTAAAAGCAAACTGGAGATGAGGTTTGATGGTTGAAGTGTGAATTGTTGAAAAGGCCATTTCAGTTTTCACAGAATCTGAGTCATTTTCACTTACAGACTAGATTAAATTTGTTGGTAGCCTTTCACAATAATCTAAAAGCTCCGATTTGTCTCATCGGTCCTCATCGGGGCTTGTTAATGTGCATTTTGGTGAATTTCAGTCAAATCCTCCTGGGTCTTCTTCCACGGAGACAATTATGATCAGAAAGTGACATAACATGACCTTGGAGTTCAGCTTGAATGGTTTTATTTGCCCTTTTTCTGTTATCCACACCATCTGTCTGATCAACATGGGGTTGCATTTCCTCTTGCGTCCACCTCCTGGGAGGTTGGCTACAATCCTGTGAATCTTCTACTTTTTAATAATCTTTGCAGCTGAGATCAGAGGAACGTGAAGCTGCTTGGAGATGATCTTTGTAGCCTTTAGCTTTAACATGGATGTCTATAATCTTTTTCTGAGCTCCTCAGCAGCTGTTTATAAATGTTAAATAAGCTGAATGTCTGAAGCTCCTGTGACACTAATCAAGGTCAAACACTTAGTTTGAAACATGTGAGGATTATTAATCTCTTTAAGGATACCAACTAATCTGTCCATACTATTTTAGGTTTTCCTCTACTCGATCATATCCTGCAGATATACATTAAGCAGTTGCTTTTAACTGAATCCCTTTTTGTTGAGCTGTAAGGGTACCAACAAATTTATTCACGTCTGTAAGTGCCTGATCCTAATTGGCCCTAGAAGAAGATGAATTTGTAAACAATTTATTTATTTTTAACAGATGTAGGAGATGTCCTTAAACATCACATAAATTAAAGACTGCAATTTAAAATAAACAGTATAATTGGATGGATAAGAAAAAAACTTTCTTTTTTTTTTTTTTATTAAACCAAAGAAATTGCATGCTTGAAATAGACATTGCAGGATTATTTCTATTAACAGTTAAAGGTTCTTGCAATTGTGGGAGATTATTTCCAAAGTCTAATTACTGCAGGAAAGTACCTATAATTTTGATAAATAAGAGGCTTTTAAATAACTAAAATATTCTCATTATATTTAACATGTTTATGTGGCGGTAACTGAATACAGGTTTATATAGTAACTAACATTCACCATTAGACATGGATTTACAAAACAAAATTAATTTACTTCTGAACAGATTCATTAAGATGCAAATGGTGAATATTGTTAAAAGTAGTGGATTCATTGTTAAATTTGCTAAAAGTAACACAAACTGATCAGCTACAACACTCCGTCTCATGTAACTACCACTACTTGAGGAGAAATAATCTCTAATGTCATGAACTTTATTTTCTGCACGGCTAAGGGTCATTAATGTCTGGAAAGTAATAAAAAGCTCTTCTGAAACCCTCAGCTCAACTCTAGGGACTCATATTCCTGAGTAAAAAAACAAACATACCACTATTTAAACAAGAGAATGCAGAATTTAGCAGCCTGTGTTTAATCTGAATCTCCTTGCAGCTCGTGCTGACTGTGGGTCTGCTGGCTGTGGTTGTCTACCTCTACACTGTGGTGGCCTTCAACTTCTTCAGAAAGTTCTACAACAAGAGCGAGGATGAAGACGAGCCCGACATGAAGTGTGACGACATGATGACGGTACCGCCGCTCGCCTTTAACATTGATTTATTTCAGGAAAATGAAAAAATAGCCTCCAGACGTCGATTAGGAGCAAATATTTGGCGCTGAAAAGGATTCCTGAGGCTTTTATTCTGTCATGAATAAGTTGGCCTTGATGGAAGTGTAAAGGCAGGATGTGACTTTTAGACTGAGTAGAAAAAGGTTTCTCTTAATCATTTCAAAAACATCATTCATTCATTACTAAAATGCTGAAGTCCCTATCAATAGACATTGTGAAGTAGGAGCTATGATTCTCAGGAAACTGATAGTTTTCAAATAAATTTCCCTTGACGTCAGACAACTCATCACTGCTGAACAGAAACAGCTTTATTGTTCCAGTCACGCTAAATCTTCAGCAGCATAGGGGAATTTAGTTTGGAAAACAAATCAAACTTTTACCCCCTATATGACATGGTTGTGTGTACTTTGAGGCTGCTGTTTATGTGGTTTCCTTTCCCCCCTCTCTTTTTAGTGCTACCTGTTCCACATGTATGTGGGCGTGAGAGCTGGAGGAGGTATCGGAGACGAGTTGGAGGACCCAGCTGGAGATCCTTATGAACTCTACCGCATCCTGTTTGACATCACTTTCTTCTTCTTTGTCATCGTCATCCTGCTGGCCATCATTCAGGGTACATATACTTACGGAGACCTCTCGTGCATTCTACTCTGTTAGATCTGTACATGATGTCAACCAACTTCCTACAGGTTTGATCATTGATGCCTTTGGTGAGCTGAGAGACCAGCAGGAGCAGGTGAAGGAAGACATGGAGGTAAGACTCAAGTCGATTCTGTAATTTAGAGATAAATTAAAGGAATGCATTTCGCCCAGAGTGTTAAACTACCATCTTATGACGAGTATGGGCAGAGTTATAGGCATGACTCTTAGCTACTACCACACCAAACTTTGGCTCAATATCTTTAAATTAGCTGCAACTTCAGAGTAAATGTCAAACCAATGATTACTCTGAGAGTTTCATTAAAATCTGTCTAGTGGTTCATGAGCTACTTGGCTGATGTGTTGTGAATTAATGTCAGCTACTGGCACAGCAAATTTTAGCATTTCCTATGGAGGAAACCATCCAAAGTGTCTTAAAGTTTAATAATATTGATGGCACAATAAACTGACTTAAATCACTCCCAATCATGCAAGTCTGAAGTTAGGAATGAGTCACTTGTGGCTCCAAAAAGACCAAAATCTTGAGCTTTTAAAAAATTCTTCAACTAGGTTAGTGTTGCAGTTAAAGCCCAAAAATCTCTGCTGTCCTGAGGGGTTAAAAGGCTGCAAGGACACTCACCTGCAGAAGTGATCTTTGTAATTTTTTTAAAATAAATTGTTTTATATGTGCTAGCATTTTATTTTTCAGTAACCATATAACGTTCTCCATTGTTTTAGACCAAATGCTTCATCTGTGGCATTGGGAATGATTACTTCGATCGGACACCTCACGGGTTTGAAACCCACACCTTACAAGAGCACAACCTTGCTAACTACCTGTGAGTGCAACAGCAGCCGTGGATTTATGGTGTGAATATTTTTCATGACTCACGTCTTCCTGTTTGCAGGTTCTTTCTGATGTACCTGATCAACAAGGATGAGACTGAACACACGGGTCAGGTATGTCTGGGTGTTTCTTTGCTCTCTGTGACCACTCTCAAGAAAAAACAGGAAGTGGTCCAAACTCAGAAGGTTCTACTTATGCAACATTTCAAGTGGGTTGAAATGTTACAGGAGAATAAAGCGATGTGTGGGTTTGCTTTGACAATGTTATATTGTTACTGTCATGCACCTGAGATTATGATTGACTTGATGTGCTGTTCTTTTACCACAACACTCATCTGACAAGCTGACAGCTAGTTCAAGACCAAAATAAATCGCTGCTAATTGTGAATGCTATTTTAGAAACCTTTATATCACCATCCATTTCCCATTACATAGGTAGCAGTTCTGACACGTGTAAAGGTTTTGAAACTGCAGTAATCCACCTTTATCTCGGCCCTACTCAGACTAGCAAAATGTATAACTGGTTTTAGAGGTGGTGTTATACAGAGTAGCCAGAGCAAGACCCACTTAACAAAAACTTCCTTCTTGTCGGTTCAAGCAAATATGCTCAATAGTACTTAAATAAGCCTTACTCTAAAGACAGCTGCTCACCCACATCATATATCAATACATTGCTGACCATTTCCACTTGATTCCAAACTGTCCCTTTAAAACTTTGCTTTCTTTGCCCTGCAGGAGTCGTATGTGTGGAAGATGTACCAGGAGAGATGCTGGGACTTCTTCCCTACAGGAGACTGCTTCCGTAAGCAATATGAGGACCAGCTGGGTTAGAGGAGGCCGCCTCTGCAGGCGCCCCAAACACCCCGTTAACAGAACCTGAAAACATTACACGAAACACGATTGGACACTCTGGGTTTGTGCATTCGAGTTCCTTTTGTTGCCACAACAAAACATTTTTATGCAAACTCTTCTTTTGATTCTCAATCACATTGCCTTTTCACTTGCTTAAGCCAAACCAGTTGCACAATTTGTTGTGCGTGGACACCAGATACACGTTAAGGGTTACAGCATGACAACTGAATGTTTGTATATGCACAATTTCTGGTCAGGACCTTTGTGGCACTACCGTGCCAACTGAGCAATGTTTGTGTTAACATCAAATAATTTGCCTTTCAACAATGGTTCAAGTCTGTCTAATGAAATGAAGACTCAGTTTAGAAGTTTATTAAGTGCCAATGTGCCTTTTAAAGAAACTATGCAAAAAAAAAAAAATCATTTTTTTGTTCCTCCTTAACCAAGCAGATTTACATTAGTTTGATGGCTCCTAAATGGAAATTTGTTGTATAAAATCTAGACAATTCTTGTGTAAATGTTGCTAAGTTTGGTTTTGTTCCTAAGCTGTGGTGTCCTGGCTGCCTGCACTTTCTTTCGCAGTGAAAGAACACCACACCACCCTTCCCCAACCACAGAGAATTGGTAAATTTGATTTAATCAGTTAGCTGCTACTGTATGCCCATTTCTATGTATGTAGTAGCTTTGGAAAAGTGACTCTTTTGATGACTGGAGGAAATTAATAAAGTAACTGACGCAATAAAACCTGTTGTGTGGCCTTCATCGACACCACAACCATATTAAGGTTTCATTGTGTACCTCCTCACTTTAATCCTTTGCCCCCGTGGTCATCAGGAGATCATGCTGTCGAGCCAGTCCTCCAGATCTTCCTCAGTCATCTCTTCTTTAACAGGCGCAACAACTTCATCTTCTACATGCATTGTGTTCTCTTCAATGACCTTTGATACCACTTCTTCAGGCACTTTAAAAGCAAAAAGATGGGAGACATTATGAAATCCTACTTAAAATAGGAATTATTCTGACCGATGGTTCTACTTGCCTTTCTCTGGAGAAGCGTCCTCTGCTCCTGGACCAGAGATGGGTTTCTGTAAACCGAGCAGCTGGTCGAGCTCTTCATCACCATCATCTGTTACAGAGGAAACCCTCATATCTGAAACCTCCACTGGAGCTAAGCAGGGTTTCTGGTTTGTGCTGAGGCCTTTAAAAGCTGTGGATGGAGGTGTAAATGTGTTTGTTTTCAGCACTTCTTGTTTAGGTGCCAGGCTAACAGCAGGCAACTCGACTGGTGTCGAAACCTGGAACATAAAAAAAGAATATGTTAGTGTCTGGAATATTTTACAGGCAAACACTTATTATTCACTAAGTGTAAATATAAACATTGTCCTCTACCCACAGGACAAAACGTGGTTCTCATACCCTGAATTAGATAAAACTTCAACATATTACTGTGCAATATTTAACAAAAAACCCAAGTACACACATACTGTTCCATAGAAATGAAAAAGCTTGAAACTCCTCCAGTTTGACCACAACAGGACTTAAACTGCAGGGTTTGCAACATCTTCAACAAATCTAAAGGCCATTGATTATATTTTATGTAGCACTAAATGACATGAAGCACAATTTGTTCCTACCAATCAGAAATAAACAGGATATTTGCTTAAGCCCATCACCAGCACTCGCACCTGAACTAGCTCAGCCTCCAGGTTGAGTCTTTGATGAAGAGGCACCTGATGAAGACTTTGGGCGAGAGCCGGGAGATCCAGAAACACTGCTGACATCTGAAGAGCAAACAAGAGGAAGTGGAAGTGCATCAGCGGTACTCAACAGAAGAGGCTCACAGTCAAAAATTTGCACAACAAATTTTCTCTCAGAATCGGGTCTTGAACCCTTCTTAATTTTGTTTTAGGTGTCCCCAATTCATCTAAAGACCACAAGAGCTGGATTTTGATGCCTGCATGGGAGCTCTGACAGAAAACATGAGCTAAAAACCACACAGATGGCTCACCAATCACATACAGTGAGACTGCAGCTGAAAGTGTGCTTATTTTCTCACAATTTTGAGTCTAACAGTTGCAGTGAGATACTGATACTTCCTTTAGATCCCAAAACGTTCACAAATTTATTTGCAGGGGTAACAACGTATCCTGTGTTGTAAAAGCTTCCTAGTTGAGCTGAAGACCAGTGGAAATCTAATGTCTGCCAGTAGGATCCATAAATGTTTAGTCAGTGAACGTCGAAACAGAAAGTGTGGTGGAGAGCACTGGGTAGAAGGTTACCTGAGTGGTGGTGAACGAGTCCATCTCCCAGTCCTTCTCATCTGAAAACCGGAACTGAGTAAATGAATCCCCTAAAAGACAAACAAAAAACAAGATTCTCCTCAGTGTATTCATCACTTCATAGTGCAAAGACAACAACTTCACAGCTAAAATGTGTTTGTCTAGAAGGCTGTCAGCAGCTTGGAGTGAACTGATGACCAGCCTGAGAGCTTCAGCAGCGCCGACATGTGACTCCAATCTTTCACAACACTAACAAGCGCAGCTCTTGTGAAAGACACTGCAGATGTGTTATTAATAAACAGCATCACCAGCAGCAGACAGACACAAATGAAAAAACTTCTACTGTTTGAGTGAAGCGCGGCGCTAAAACACAACAAGAACATGGTGTCAGATGTGAAGCACCACTCTCCTCGCAGTTATCTCTGCAGCGCTGCAGGAGGACGTCACTTCGGGTGGAATGAGAGGGCGCTTGTTGGTATTTTTAGAGAACAAGATGAAAGGCTGGTTTTGTTCAAAATGGAGGCTAAAAATTCTTAAATCCAATAAGACAAAAGTAACAGTGAGCAAATTCTTTGAGGTAAAGAGAAAAACAATTGGAGAAAACTGCTGACAGATTTCTAACTAGGCCAAGAAGTCTCTAAAATAACAGGAAATTAAAGGCGCCTTTCATGCCAGAGTTTTACAGAGTTTTTCAGAAATAATGGAGTTTTTGGTCAAACCTTGAAAACAATGCAAAATCTCATGTGATATCATGAAATGTCACGCTCAGATTGTTGTGAATAAATATTAGCTCAGTATCTGTAAAATTGCTGAGGTGTAGCTATTTTTTGTAAAATAAGATCAATTAGCTGTGGCAACCATCTTGAAATGAGTTCCCTCCTGACAAGTGGTTCATGAGATATTTTGCTAACAGGTAAACAGGGTTAACTCCAAGAGTTAAAGCCAAAGTTTTAAGCAAAGTTGTCATGCAAGCTGTTCCACTCAGAGTAGGTGGTGGGGACGATGGTCAGCTACTACCACACCAATGACGGCCATCTTTAATTAGACTGAGTCCAAAACTCATGTAAATCTAATGAGAAACCGCCCAGTTGACTCTAAATAGTTATTTTAAACAAAGATCAGTTAGAGCTCAGAATGTGCGTTTGGGATTGGTCTCAGCTACTACCGAACCAAGTTTTAGGTCAATGTCTGTAAAACTGATTTGAGTTTTAAAACAGTTTAACTCTTAAAGTGTATCAGCTGTAGACGTTCCTCCAGTGATTACTTTCTGAGAATGTCATTAAAATTTGTCCAGCAGTTCAAGAGATATTTTGGTAACAGACACATCGCCTGCCTTTGCCTTTTGCTGGTGGGGGATAATTAAAGCTTGCTCTAACAGATCTGACCTTCCTAAATAACAAAAGTGGCAGAAATACCAAGTGGAGTCAACTTCTGATGTTGCTTATCTGCATAGGTTCTGACAAATGAGAGGAAACAGTTCATTTACATTTGGTTCAACATTTTTCTTTGTTTTTTTTTGTGAAACCTGTAAAATCAAAGCTGAGGTTTATCACCTCTTACCCATACAGACTGAATTTTGGGCTCCTTTTCAATATTTCATTGGTCATTTTTGATAAACAGAAAGGAAAACCAATCATTCTGATGTTATTTGCAGACCAAAGCATCCTGAAGCTGAACATCAATCAGTGTGCCACACACAGATAGTCGATCAGTGGGAGACCTGACAGAGCAGCTGCAGTCTGTCGCAGCCTCTCACTTTGTTCCTCCGCTCTCTGTCTGAGTGTTACAGACACTCGGCCTTCATCTACAACCATCAGCACCATCTGGAGCCGTCCTTCACTGCTTGGCTGTGAGAGAAGTGAAGGAGGTCAACAAGGAGGTGCTACCTGCTGTCAAACAGGCAGCGGAGGGACGACTTGTGAATAGGAGCATTATGGAGGATACAATGACTGCGTGGCACACTGATAAGAGAAGGGAATGGGAATGTCAGCTTTAAGTGACGGCTCAGGAATTGATGCCTTTAAGTTGGGCATGAACATATCTGATATCGGCGGCGTCAACTGATTTTCCAACTCACGGGTAAATATCTGAGCACATAAATCCTAGATGTGGAGGACAGGAGATCGATTCACATCACTGCTGGTATCTTAAGCAGATCAAATGTCAACAGCTGATAATCAGAGAAGACAGAAGCTTAATGACGTCAAGAAACAAGACATGAATTTCAGCAACAACAAGAAGCATGTTATACTAATAAAAAAAGGAGCTTGTTGCTTGATTATGCTGATGTATGACAAAGACCAGAAAAAGGGGTGCTCAATATGACATCTGATTATAAAGGATTAGAAGATGTTGACACCCTGCCAAAGCAGATCATAGTATCGTCTATAGGGACATTCTAGCCATGGTTTTTCTGTTCTTTTGTGCAGCCATGTCAGTTTTATTTTCACACAAACATCAGCGAGTCATGTGACCTTATGGTTAAAACAACTTCTGACCCTTGAACTCCCTACGATCAGAACTGAAGAAGCATTTTGACTGAGAGGTGAAACGTCTTCAATAAACAGGAAGTCCAGTTGCCTTCAGCTGAACCTCTTAGGACTGAATATAGGAAGGAAAAAAATGTTTAAAAATAAATGATAAAATCTTGACTGTAAATTTTGTGCCACATTACCCACCCTTATCAAGAATTAATTTATTCGTTTGTCAGCATAAAAAAAAAATCTACCAAAAATCTCAAAAGTGAAGAGGAGTCAATCAGTGAAATACGACATCTTAACTTTTAATTTTGAGTTAACAGATGAAAGCTCTAGTCTTAAACACTTAAACAGCACCTTCTGAAAACTTTCAATAAAACTAAAACTCTTTACTCAGTAAGT
>JAOXNZ010000085.1:5258949-5270603 GCA_028566095.1 Kryptolebias brasiliensis
GAAAGCTCTAGTCTTAAACACTTAAACAGCACCTTCTGAAAACTTTCAATAAAACTAAAACTCTTTACTCAGTAAGTTTGTTTGATGTTTAAAAAAGAGAGGAAAATATATTTTATTCAAACTTAAACAGGACTTTTGAAAAACATTTGTAATCAGTCTGATAACTTTCTAAGTCAAGTTTCTCAAACTTGAGGTACATATATTTTCAGATAAGTCAGATTCCTGCTGCTTTTCCTTTAGAGGCTTATTAAGACAAACTAGTGTTGGCACAGAAACAAGGTCATACTTCAGTCCGTATACTGCCTCTCCTTCCATAATAAGACAAAGACAATAGTCTCATTAAACCGTCTGGTCTACCCTTGACAATAGGTAAACCTAACTGAGCACAAACTCTTAGGACCTGCTCACAGAAACATGAATTTTTGTTTTCCTTTCTCTGCTTCGTTAGTAAACAAAAATATATCGTACATCCTATATAATTGTGTTAAGCTAACAGAACATCTGTGGGTCAGCTAATGCCTCTGCAAAGTTTCAGTTTACATTAACAAAGTTTCAGACAAGTTTGAGAGTGTCTGAGTCACGCTGACGGCGGTGTTTCAACAGGCTGCATCACTTATTCAATGTGGTATAAGAAGAAAAAGGATAAAAAGGAACAGATTTGTGATAGCGGCTCTCAGACATGCAAACAGGGCTTTTTAATTCTGCTCAGAAATGAGACAAAAAAAACATTAGAAATTGCTTGTAATACAGCCAATTTAATTAAAGCCAATTTTTAAAATAAGAATTAAAAATTGAATGATTTTTAATTCAATCAGACCAACCAATGACTGAATTATTTTGCTAATGTGGGTTTAATATCAATGCACATTACAATCTACTCAACTCAGAAAAAGAAACTGATTGCCTATAATTTAGTTCTAACATTTCTTACAGTTAGTTAAAATAACTGCATTCATAATGACCCTTTATCTCTAAAAGGAGGATAAATGCTATTTAGTCATTACTTAAGGTCTCACTTTTCCCCCTGATAAATCAAATATTCTTTTAAAGGTTAGCCCAATATTCTGGTCAACTTCTTTGGGGTTCTGTTGGTGTTGGACTGAGATTAGCCTCCCTGTCATGAAAGAAATCCCCATCATGGGAAGCAGTTTTTAACTGCTCACCGATGTCCCTTCCTTTCAGTCTGCTGTTAGCTTAGTTTAGATTAGTTATTCCATACTTTTAAAAAAAGGTTATGTGACACCATGATTGTGTGCCGCCTCTGATCCCCAAAGCCCAACATGGCCGCTCTTATAAGCTATGCTCTGCTGGCTTTAATTCCCAGCAATGAGAGAAGGCGGAAACATTTGGTCTAATATTATAATACATGTCTGACGGTGGGACTGATGCAGATATAAAAAAGGCAAAAATTGTCCAAAGTATCAAAGTATTCAGCTGACCACTCATTGGGTCCAACTCTAATCAGAATTATGTGGAGCGTTTACTATTCAGGACCTGCAAAACAAATTAAATGTTTTTTTAAAGCTGATTTTTTATACTATTGATGCAGAAATTACTTGTAAGTTGTTTTGAATAAAAATGTTTCCTGAATGACTAAATGGAATTAACAAAAATTAAATCAGCAAACATTTGATTTGTTGCATTCTTTTGTGTAAACATAGGAATAAAAACTGATGATTAATTTTCTACCAGCTGATTATTTCAGCACTGATTTGAATCAGTGAACTCATCTGAATCTTCACAGCTACATTTATTAATGCAGATCATTGGAAATGATCCTTTTTAACTTTGGGAACTTCACCCATCCTGTGCAGAAATGATATTGCTGGTGTTTTTCCTGCTGCTCTTGTTTGTGTTTGAAGACTATTTCAGAGTTCAAATGACATCAGGGTCAGTAAAACAGAGTTATTTTACTGCAGATAAACGCCACATCACTTATGCTGTGTGCTAAGTGGCTCGACTGGCATTGTGTAACGTCTGATAATGTAGTTTCCTGCCTCTTGACATCTCGCCAACTGAACCTCACACCAGCAGACGAGGCTGGTTTTCTTGCTGAACTATCTGTGGCCTGCTAATGTAAAGTCTCGCTCTCAGTTTTTGTTTTTTATATTTCAGGGATGTGTTGTTCACACTTGCTGGCTTTGCTCCTACCATTCTGTTCTGCTCTGTTCTTTTCCCGAGCCACTCAGCTCCCCTCTGTTTTCACCTCCTCGCTGTTCATCCTCACCCTTCTGCGCGACTGTTGAGCTCTGACGCTGAGTCAGCGTGAAGATAAGAAGAGCTGAATCTGAATTACCTTTGAACAGGCTGAACAATCAAGGATGTGTGTGAACTAAAGAGACAAGAATGTAAATTCTGCAGCACCTATTAATGTTTGCTAGTTGGGTGTTTGGGTCTAAGGCAGGAAAAACAATCCAATCTGTTGTACTGAAGAGTGGGGTTTTGTTTCACTTGTGTAATAGGTCTTTTGAGCAAAAAAGTTATTTTCCTGGTTCTAACCTCTATGGAAATATCTTATGGTATCTTCTTACATTACACTATTACCTTGGGGTTCTAAACAGTCACAGAAAACCCAACTGAAGTCATTTTGGAAAGAAAATGGATGAGTTCATCAATAGTCAATTCATAAAAAAAAAATCACAGACATTTGCTGCCGTCAACTTGGCCTCAAGAATACTGCAATAAGAATTGAAGTCATAACTGAGATGTACATTCAGAGACGTGTCCTAATTTACCTCTAAATTTCCACACATTAAAAAGTTATTTTTGTATCCTTTATACCAATTTCTTTACTTGAAAATGGAGGATGAATTTTGCCACAAAGCTCCTTACATCTGTACAACATGTGTGATAACAGGACAATAAAAAGAAAATTATACTGCCTTTAAATTATAAAGGAGTTCTCTGAATTTTTATGCTGAATTTGAGCAAAATTGTTGCAGGAGGTGTCTGGCGTGAACATCAGTGAGAGGAGATGGAAAGAGTGCAGCAACAGGGATATAAAGGTTTGTAACTGTGCTTTTCGGTTTTGTACCAACAAACAGTTGAGCAGCAGTTCAGAGTCTTCTCAAACTGTGCTTGGTGGATTGGAACATGGTGCAGTTGTGGCTACCTGTGCTGCATAAGGGTGTGAACACGCCGTACACCATGATGGGCTGGAATCACTACTGCCACTCAAATCTTAAACAAAACCCTTAACCAATGGCATTGTTTTTATTTTAAATAAAACCACCTCAGTGCTATATACGGACCAAGATCTGCTCCTTCAAAAACCTGTGTTGTACACATTTATTGATCAACTATAAAAATCAGACTTCAACAAAACATGTGATCCTTCTTACCTGACGTGGGCAGATATCAAACACATACATTGGAACTAAGTGAAATAACCGACACTTGAAGTGGGAGCATGGTGTACGTCTGTCAGAGTGTGTCGCTGTCTGTGCGCAGACCACAGCTGCACATCCTGTTTAACTGGGCTACACCTTAAGCATACAACTTTCTTACAGTAGAAAGCTTTAGCTACAGCTTGAACCATCAGAAATGACCTACTGAGAAGAACCAGGAGGAGCAACATCTCGCTCTCCAACAACACCTGCAGGGAAATGTTGGCATTTTACATGACTGGAGGAGAAACACACACCTCCTCCACTCTCCCCTCATGCACCGTTTGATGACAGAATAGCAGCATGTGATTATGATCACTCCTCTTTTCATACTGGTTGTCAGTGAATCCTTACTAGATAAGAGAGGAGATAAAGCAAAGCAGCTTTCAAAAACGTAAGAATAACCACAAGCATTCCATCAGATAAGCTGATAAAGAGGAGGGAAAAAAGGAAATGTAAGCAATGTAGAGGAAAAGAGAGGAAGACACTGAAGGAAAAGATGGCAGAGAGAAAGTCTCTGATGGGATCCGTAGAGCTGATCCTCTTGGTGCGAGCGGCGGCACCTCCAGCACGCTCCCTGTCACGCCTTTTTAACCAAACCAATTAGCCCACCGTGACATGGCGCTGAAACCCACTACGCGTCGATAAATCACTGTCTGCACTAATTGCAATTAAAATCTGAAGCAAACCAGGCGAGACAATGAAGAGGGCCGAAGCTCTTTACTCTTAACTTTTAATGGTGATTCTGTGAAGCTGTGTTTGTGTCAAAGTCATATCAGAAGAGCTCCAATCCACTTGAGGCTTCGCTCTCATTAAGCATGTGGGGAGTTTTTTTTGGGTGTACAGTTTGTTTGGAGCAGAGGGGCTTTCTACCTCAGAAATCATCATATTAACCTTCTAAAAACAAGTTACAGTGTAATTTCCCTGTTATCTCATCTGCTGTTTGTCATTAGTTAAAAGTAGGTTTTGTTCTTTTAAGTTTTCATAAAATGACAGTTATGTGATCGACTGAATCAAAGAGAAATATGTTGAACACTCCTCCTGCTGCAGGAGAACACTAAATATAAAAAATCTTTTAGTCTTTAATCAGTTCTGTACATTCACATCCTTATTTCTTGATGTTGCATTTGAGAACAGGACATCTGACAAGTTTTTACATTCCAGACTCATATTAAAGTACAAAACACTGCACAAACCTTTCAAACATAAAGAAAAACATGAATGGATGGATGCAGCAAACTAAAAACAATGGACATTTCCCTTCCAGATAATGTTTTTGTATGAAAGAATTATTACAGTGGAAATGATAAAAAATAAAAAAGATCTAAAGGCTTTCCCTTAGAGTTTTTTGTTCAAAGTTATTTAAGTAAAAATGAAAAATCAATGCAATAAATGCTGTAAAATATTCTAAACTTAAGACTTACTTGTAAGAAAATATTTATTTTATTGTGTTCCTTTTAAGGTTAGTGAGGCACACAGTCAGTCAGAAATTTCACAACTACATGTGATTAAAGGTGTTACAGTCCTGATAAGAAATCCACCATCAGAAACGGTAAAAAAAAAAAAAAATGTTCAGGCTATGAACACTTTTAGGCTTTATTCCATGTTGCAGAATTCTGCTGTAGGTGTTTCTATTGTTAGTCAAAACATCAATAGTGTTTCTTCTGCCTTAAAAAAACTGCACTCAAAAGGTCAGGAAGAGATGAGAACAATGAGCATACTGGCAGCTAAATAAAGACCAGCCTCAAATAAGTTCCAAATGCAACAAAGCAGGAATGTTTCAATCCCTTGAAAGCTTCAGCAGATCAAACACAGTAATCACTAAAGTTTGACAGTTTAAACAAGATAATCAGAGCAATCACACCAGTTGATATGTTCACGTCAGACAGCTCGACTCATTCATCAGACCTGAGTGAAACTGAATCATGACGCTGCAGTCTCACTGAGACAAAACACACACTGCACCTGCACTCTGTAAAGGCACACCCACACAACATATACACACCCACAGGACATATACACCGTAGGATCATCCACCATGCTCACAGTTACACAAGCAGCCAATCCAAAGAACTTCTTTTCACTGTGTTGGTGGAGTTCTGTCATGTTCAGCTCATTGTTGGTCCTCCACAACTCTTTCAATTAGGAGTTCACTGAAACTTCAAAAGGTCTATTTGTGACTTTGGAAAAAGTGAATGTAAGCGACAGAAAACAGAAAAATTCTGTGATAATAAAAACCTATAATAGTTTGCTTGAAAAAATTAAGGAGGTAATATTCAAAATTACTTATTTGGATGAACTAATTAAGCAAATATGAAACACCATAAAAAATTCTTGAGTCTTTTTGTGATAAATGATAACTGAAACTGACTTAATTTGATTAAATATCTTGTAATATGTTAATTACAAGACTACACCTCGTTTGAATTATTATTATTTTACTGACAAGTTGCAAAGACTGTTAATATTAAAATACTGTCAGACTGTATAAACTTGAACAAACATGTTTAAACAAGTATTTGTGGGATTCTGAGTAAAAATGCTTTGTTTTAATAACAAAAGGCCATTTTAAGCTCGTCAGGCTGAATTAAGAACATTTAGACAAAGTTCATGCAAAAATAATAAAATATTTTGATTCCATTAAACACCCAATAAATTCCTGGTTGTAAGGCAACAAAAAATAAAGATTACTAAGAGGGAAAAATAATTCTGCAAGTCACTGTAAGCTCCAGGTAATCTTCTGCATATTTGTTGTTTATTGCAACAGAAACATGCCCTTGAGATGATTTTGGCCTCAGCTGTTTCACCGTATTACTGCAAACAAACAGGACTGTTGGTCAAAAAAAAAACAAAAACAACTTGGAGATTATATGCCTCTAAAATAAATTATGCAAAGTGGTTGGTTGCATCAGGAGAATCAACTCAAGAGAGCAGGTCTACAGGGAGGCAGCATTTGACAATCACGCTTTGCAATTAAGAAGAACCCATAGACAGACCTGCTGCACTGCTACAAACATCATGCATCGACATACAGACATGGTTTTTGGTATAGTATGTGACAAAAGCAGTCCACTACCGTTTATCTGTGGTCAGGTCATATAGGCAACAGGTTCAGGAGAGAAACCCAGACAAGTGGAGCTTGGTGGTGGAGCCTTGGCTCCTGGGGGTCTCAAAAAGAAACAGGATGCCACCTTCACGTGGTCCCACCACCTGCGAGAAAGACCGTCGAGGTCGGGTGCCATGAATGCTGGGCAGCAGGCGAGGGAGGGTCCCTGGCCATGTCGATTACAGATGGCATAAACCAAGAAGCATTTCCCTACAGTTTAAATCCTTATCTAGTTTCCCACATTGTTTAAACTGTAATAAAGGGTTGAAAGATCGGGTCAATTAATAGGTGGAGGCAACAGCAATTATGCCAGATGTCCATTCATACTTTGGTTGTTTTACTCTCAGCGACTCCCCATGACTAACATTTCTCTGTAAAACAGGAAATGTCAAATAACAGATGCTAGTAAGCAATGAAAAGAGAGCTTTCAGTTTCCTTTTTCCTGAAGGATGTCTTGCCTCTCACGTTAATTGACTGTCATTCATCTTGTTAGCCTCAATTTCAGACTGAGGATACATCTATATTTACAGGCAGGCTCTTGGATGACTAAGAGCAGTGAGAAATGTGAGGATCGTTTAAGGGGGCACTAAAAAAAATAATCAAGTGTTTATTCTCCACATCAAGAGAATTCTTAAAAAATAATCCAAAAGCAGTTACGGCTGCTTGAGATGCCACTTGAAGCGAGGGTTGTCTTGGTTAACTAGTGTCACCAGTGTCTGTTTACTGAACATCGGCTGCACAGTATTCTGTGTCAAAGATCATTTAACTGATGACAAATTTTCCGTTTGGTTGGCCACAGCTAATAAGCAGCAAGAGCTGATATTAAAAGCAAATGTATTCAGACAGAAGGATGAAACCCTGTTTCTGGTGGAGAGCTTTATGTGCTGCTATTGTTATTTACCACAAGACGAGCAACACAGTGTGGGAGGTGTGAAGCACACAAAGCAATTATCTTTAATTGAGGTAGAGAAGCACACCATTAAATGACTAATTTGTTGTTTTTTATTCTTTCTATAACACACTCTTTTTGAAATAACTGGCTCAGCTTTGAAAAACTAAGGGTTATAACACAATATTGTTTTGGTATAATTATATTGTATATCACCTGTTAAAAAGCCTAAATATTCCAGTAATTTTAAACGTTATGAACAGATAAACATGGATTTCATTTGAGCTTAACAGACAAACACAGTTGACTTTATTAGTTAAAGATAAACTTTTAAAACCAAATCTTGTGATCAGTTAGCTCTCAGGGTTTAAGGAACGACTCTCAGCTACTAACAAATCACATCTGAAAGATTTTGCTAGCACTACACCCACACCCACACACACACACACACACACACACACAGCAACATTATCGCCTCTCAGCTTCAGCAGTGGACAGTAACAAGAACTATGCTCTTATATTGTAGTGCATCAGTTATCAGAGAGGAGGTTGAAGAGTGGTTTACGCTAAAATGTGAAAAAAACTGGCAGTCTTAAAATAAAAACCAGGTGTGATGAAGGAGGTAGGTCACACCTTGAAAGAGTGAGCAGAAGCAAAGCCGAACAGTTATTAAGAGCACACCTCTGGTGAAAATCTAAATCCTAAGCCACATGAAAGAAGGGAAAAAATGTGCAAGCAGTTCTGCCAGAGAAGTTTTAGTCAAACTAGTAAAGGTATCTAAGTGAGGGTGTGTTGAAAGTCCCAAGTACATGAAACGAAAATAAAAGATTTTTATTTTATCTTTAAAAATGTGACCCCTAGCATTAACGTTTCAAGAAAATGTCATGTTGATGCAGCGTCTTGGTCTCATATTTTAAGGCTTCAGTGAACTCCATTCAGTTCTTGTGGTGGTTAGTAGCAGGAAAGATGGATGGGTTCGTCTTACAAAAATCAGACTACTACTAATTATCTGTAGATCTCTATGAACTTGCTGTGGAGTAAAGCACACGTGCCCCATCCACAGCTAATCAATAGCTAATCTGTGGATAAGAGAAGAGAAACTTCTAGTAACCTGGTCTGGTCACACAGTTCAACACAGAGAGTTAGACAACTCAGCTGATGTCCTTTGAGTTGTTCAAACAAGATGTAATTTCTGAGGAAGCCAGAGAAATTGTGGCTCTTTAGTGGGCGGCTCTGTGGGCTGATGGGTAGCAGAGCAGATGAGCTATGAGAAGAAAAAAAAAAAAAAGAGAGAGAAAAGTAAAATGACAGAAAAACACAGCAACACTTTTCAAAGATCCTTTTGATGTAGTAAAAAAACAATTATATATTTTTTCCTGTTCAGGAAGTTAAAACACAAACTTAACATTTAACACAAATGGTGGGTTTCTATAAAAACTAGTGATCTCAATGTGAAGTCAAGATCTTATTGCCAAAGCAGAGGAACTTATCTCATTTACCTTTCCTTAGATTTCTACTTTGCATCTAAATTTATCTAAATGAAAATGAATAAAACAATGCAACAACTGATGTAAAATATTCCAAACCTTAAAGGCAATTATCTCGCTGGGCTGCGACTGTTGGAGCCTTAAAATAGTGAGAAAAAACGCTAATTTACAGTTGCAGTCTCACTGAATTCTGAGTGTTTGTGACCAGCGACCAGCAAGCCGTGTTTTGAGTGGCCAGTTTTTGTTTTGTTTTTTAATTACTGCCTATTTTTGTCTGCATGACTTGCAGAACTGTTCTCTAGGCTGTACATATTATTTCATTGCACTCCTTCATTCACATTGGAAACTGACCCCACATTTATGATTTCATCCCCTGAAGTACATTTTTGAAATTAAGTTAGGCAGATTGGTGTGGCTAGACCTGGACATTCTGGGTTGCAACATCAGCCTTTTTCCACCATAGGGGGTGCTCCATGCCTGAGATCATCAAATCAGAGATATTTAAGGCACATTAAGGTAAGATTTTAGTAAGAGCTGCAGATCTCCATTAACATTCACCTCTAAAGTAATAGTTTTATAATTTAGAATCTTTTAGCAAAAACATTTAGGAATAAAGAATTTAAAATTGTAACTTTCCTTTTCTTCAAACTTCATCCCAGTAACATCTAGTCCCACCTGAAGCACATCACCTATCTCTCGTGTGTATTTATTATTTTTTAGAAGTTATCTTCTCCGCAAATAAAAAGTGATGAAAATATTTTGCGTCTACCATGTACATTTTGCTTTAACTAGTGGTGTAAACGTCGACTTAAGTTCATCGGCACCATAAAGCTTAAATCTTAATCAGCACCAGCAGATACGCCCTTAATGTGCGTGAGAAGAGAATATTGTTTTCAAGACTAAATCTATGTACCCTGCAATTTGTCAAATGTCAATATTAGTATAAGACATAAATACATCATATCTGTCAAAGTTATATCCTCACAATTCATGCTTATTTGCTCTTGAGAAAAAAGGTTTGCCCTTTCTAAAGTAGCACATACAATAAGAACGTTCTAGTTACTGATGAGCTCAAACAAAAACACACTAAGGACGACTTGGTAGAAATTAGTTTCCAAAAGTTAGCAAAAAAAGCTAAAAAAAATTCTTTGTAAACCTGTACAAACAAGATGCAAACTACACATTTCCATAAACTGGTTTCACATAAACAGACTTGTTGATAATCAGGAGCCAGTAATTCACCAATCCATGTGCAGCTATTCTTGTTGCTACAACACAGACCACAGGTTTGAACCAAATCACCCGTTCTGGTATTAAAAAGAAGAAGAAGCTTTTTCCATCAGATTAAATCAGACTCGCAAGGACTATTTTGATACATAACCTGCTCATACTCATAACCTTCTTGTACATGTGATCAGGTTTCACTGAAATGTCACATTTTTAGGATTGAAGAGTAAAATCAATTTAAATGCAACAAACAATTTTAAAAAATCCCTCCAAACTGTTCTGGTGCAGCATATAATGAATAACTCCATTTAGTAAGAGATTCAGTGTTCCTCCAGGAAAAACATGGCTTGGCACTGATTATGATTCTGTCTTCTTTTAGCATTAAAACACATTTACACAGAAAAATGTCTTCCTTAAAAATAAAAAAATAAAAAAACTCTACTCCTGGCAAAAGCCTTGTGTGCTTCTCACAGCAACTCATTGCCATGTCAACTGAAGAAGTCTGCATAATCATCCTCTTCAAATGTTGCTTCCTTAAGCAGAAGCTTTCACAAACAAATAAATAAATAAATACACACACACACGCACCCCCCACATACACAACTACAACTTATTTTGGAGTCAACCCAATTCAATATAGTTGCCACAGATAATCTACCTTAGCCTACAAAAAAATAGCTATGCATCTGGGAATTTTACAGATATTGTGCATGATTTGTTATGGTAGTAGCCGAGAGTCATTCACAACACATACTCCAAGCGCTAACAGATCACATGAGGAATCCCAACATCACATAAGCTTGTGCATAATGTTATTTTTAAAGTTTGACCAAAACAGCTACAACTTTTTTTTTTCCCCAACAAGATGATCTCAGTCTAAAGAAGAGAATGAAAGGGAAAGAAGAGTAGAGGTCATAGAAACTGTGGATCATGAAGTGGAAAAGGTTAGTAAGGATGAAGTCTGGAAAGCTTTGAAGAGGATGAAGCTAGACTTAGACAAGTGGTGACTATTTGTGAGCAGCAGGATGGTTTTATGCCAAGAAAGAGCACCGCAGATGCCATCTTTGCTTTGAGGATGTTGATGGAGAAGTACAGAGTGGGTCAGAAAGAACTTCATTGTGTTTTTGTGGATTTAGAAAAAGCATCTGACGGGGTGCTGAGGGAGGAGCCGTGGTGTTGTATGAGGACATCTGGAGTTTCAGAGTAGTACGTTAGACTGGTACAGGACATGTATGAGGACAGCAGGACAGGGGTGAGGTGTGCTGTAGGAGTGACAGATAGCTTTGAAGTGGAGATGGGAGTGCATCATGGATCAGCTCTGAGCCCCTTTTTGTTTGCTCTGGTGATGGACAGACTAACAGATGAGGTCAGGCAGGAATCCCTGTGGACTATGATGCTTGCAGATGACATCATGATCTGTGGTGAGAACAGAGAACAGGTGGAAGAGAACCTGGAGAGGTGGAGGTATGCACCTGAAAGACAAGGGATGAAAGTCAGCCGTAGAAAGACAGAGTACATGTGTGTGAATGAGAGGGAGGCAGGTGGAACAGTGAGGCTAC